>JBBPTU010000254.1:0-31275 GCA_038094295.1 Tylopilus aff. beelii | reverse complement strand
CTCTCTTCTTTGCAACACCACCCTATTCCGTAACATCCCCAACTGAAAGTAAATGACCTCAGGACGGTCGAACGGCCTTTCTCTTGACTGCACTCCAAACGGCGAAGGATGGGAATCATGAAGGTGGGAAACTGACAAGACGGTGTGTCCGAGAACGGCTATGGATTCAATATAACATATCACTCGCGTAACTGTTCGTGTTGAACGTGGGCGTGATCAAATGAGCTGCATAAGCTAGTTTTTCAATCGTGTAGGCTCTGGTCTGTTAATAATCATTACATTGGAGACCACGTCTAGACAATGCTAAGATTTACCTGCTTGCTACGAAACGTTCGCTATGCAGTGGGATGGCCGCTCCGAGCCACCATTCTGTGGTTGCAAGAATAGATAGCAAATATCGTGCGACATATAAACTGCCAGGAAAGCCACAGAACACTTCTATACGACACGAATTCGAGAAACTGCCCATCCGATTAGAAACTTGCCATCAGACGCAGAGGAGGTTTGTCTACTTTGGTTCAGTAGGCACACCCCCTCGCTGCGCCTCCTCGATGCCCTCCACTTCATCGTCCCGGTCAATACCTGCGAACACGATTGCGCTCCCTCCGGGATCAGATACGGATGACAAGCCAAACCCAGTGTCGATCCCACTGTCACTGGTACATCTACCCTGGGTATCACGCGTATACAACTCCCGGATGCTTAGAACAAGCCGAGAAGTCAGGGTAAACATAGGCACGAATTCGACGAACTCCAACACTATGGTTTGCCATCCTCCTGGAAATTCTCCAAGGTAATATACTATGTTGAGTATGATGAGTAGAAGGATGCTGTTGGCAGAGTTATCGTTAGCTCGATCACTCGTGCACTTTTTTTACGAGCTTTGGATGGATGGGGACGCACCCAGTAAAATAGAGGACTCCCTGCTTTACAAGTACGCTCATGTATCGACTGAATTGCCATTGCTTTGTCATGCGGTACATCTGAACTGACTGCCTCGCGAATCGAGCGATTGCGAGGACACACATCAGTCCACTGTGTATCATCTGTGGAACATACAACTCAAGCAACCAAACAGTCGTGTTGAAATTCGACTCAGAATTCCATACACAGGTTGACGTATTGAATATCTGGACGGCAACTTCAACCAGCAAGTGGGGTCAGTATATATGGTATATCATCCATTCCGGAGACGGCTACACACCAGTTTTCTGGTTGCTTGTTATGGCATAAAAGATAATTAATGAAGCTATCTCACAACAAAATGTCGCAAGAAGGATGGTGAGGATGAGTCTTGACCGATTGTACATTGCCCAAACACGGAGTATCATCAAGACTGCAGGAACAACCGTTGCTTCCTTTTTCTATGAACGAGTTGCATAATGACTCACGATCAGCGGCACCAAAATAAAAAAAGAAATATCCATTCGTACGCAACGGCCATAATTTCACCTGGAAATTATTTGAGGATGAGATGAAACAAGGGAAATAGGGTGTATGTACTTACACTGCCTATTTAATGGATATCAGGGTACATCATTGAGGGGCTCAGGTTGGGGTAGGATGATACGCACAGCTATGCGTGGGGATATCAGAACACTTTCAAGTCATTGGAAAAAAAAGAAGAAACACACGTTTTCAATGCCAGGCATGAAACCACTGCCGACTTTCGGGCAACGTCACATTTTATCAGTGTCATGTTTGTATGTCAGACGCACGAAGACAATTCAATCTGATGGAAAATCCAGTGTTAGTATAACGATCATGACTTTCGGAAACCACCGGCTCACACAATGTTGCAAAGGCCCGCATAACGAACCTATCAAACGAACATCCTCAGCTTGCTTCATATCTTAACAGATCGGTGAGTACGAACAAGAAGAAACAGTGTTGACACCCAAGTCCAGGGTTTGGTCTGTATAGTTTGTGCATCAGACACATGGGAATGCTGCAAAGAATGTGTCTGCCGACCCAGATATACTCCACCTACTCAGACTATCAGTAAGGAAATCATGTATAGTAGTGGTAACAATACCTCAAGCGAAAATGTGAGGACTGAGAATATGTAAATTAATACGATATAGTCTATTGTAGAGCTCACCATAATCATACCCGATGACAGAAAGGAGAACTACTACAAAAGGTCGCAATTCAACTCGCTACAGATAAGGATTTGCGTACCAGTCGTGTAGTCATCTATCTGAAGGCTCGCTAGCGCGGACTGTACCGTATCGGAGGACATGATGGTATGGTAAGAGAGAAATGGACATGTAGATAGGAAACTTTATATTTTCATGTCACAATAAATCTAGCTAAAAAAAAACCGATGAGTGCTAGAAAGGGGGCTATGGCCGACTACCCCGACCTGCGACAGTACTTACCTCGGATGCGCTGTACACTGTGCCCACTCCGGCAACTTCCGACGACTCCTCCAGCTATCTGGCTCCTCACTGTCACAGCGCAAAGCTGAAACGTGGATTGATCAGTCCTACACAGGAGAGTGCCTTGGAGTAATTTTTGGCAGGTCAATAGATTCGACTGAGGTATATTTAGGATTGTGACCCGGGCCTGCCACAGGCAGCAAGATTGCTTGGCAATGTATCAATATCAATCTTGGTAGCTTGATTGATCCAAAAGAATATGTTCAGTACGAACCAATAACGACATCATCCTGTGATGCCAATGATCATGGCGGTGTTATAACAGACAGTAGGCACCATCAAGCTCTGTTTTCTCCTACTTAGCCTGAGAGCATTAGCCTTCCCACCGCGTAGTGAACCGCCCGCTGAATTAAAAAAGTGGGTGGTCTGATGTTCGTCGCGCCTTTGAAAGTTGTCATTGTCATGATTCGACGAGAGCACTGATCTCACCGTGATGAATCGGCTCGATTACATTTGCCCGGTAGTCAGAGGTGTCATGATGCCGGCTTACCGGGGTGCCAGTGGACACGAGAGCCGTCGCAGTGCTGTAGCAGAGTGGTAGGACCTGCGCAGCACACAAGGGATTCCAGTATGCCGTGGCAACCCAGGCAATTTGCGAACAAGATTTAGCCCGCCGTTGTAGCCTACCCGGAGAAACGTCTTTGGAAAGAGTCGGAGTAACATCGTGCGAATTTTGGGTCTGCTACTACTACCAGTCCTCGTAGGCGTCGTTGCGTCTAACATTCAACATACACATTTTCCCAGTCGATGAACGCAACCATCGTTTGGCACTTTGTACATTCCAAAAACGTGCGTATCAGCGCGATCATCTGGTGTCCAAGTTGCAAGAACCGGTATGGGGGCGAGGTATTCACTGTACTGCTGCACGCTCTCATGTGCGGACAGGTGTCTGACTGCAGACAATCTTGGTTGGCCCAGGGATGATACTCAAGATAGTCGAACATAGATGATATCCTCCGTATCCGGGGTCACAAGTTCAAAGAGGGACCTGGAATGAAGACGCGGTCGTAGAATTGGAGATCTCTGATATTTTGGTCCGAGACTTGGTGAGCCGATGTTTAAGCACACCAAGGTTCGAACACCTATTCAACTCGTGGCACAGTAGAATTACCACAAATTCACGTTCCAAACTTACAGGCAGCGTGGGGAGCTTCGCCAAATCGTCAGTTGCTTCGACTAACCCAGCTAATTCAGTCCCGTCACAGGAAAATCGTGCCTGACCTTGGGCGATTCGGTATCTGCCTTCCAGTACAAAGCTGAACTCGTACCATGAACTAGGCTAGAACTATCCACCGCCGCCATCTTCCATGGATCCTTCTTCTCTGCAACTCCACTTCCTTCCTTCATTGACATCTCGACATAACTGCCAGCGGCCAGGCCTTCCTTCGGGATGCCAGACACGGAGATATCCTTTGATATAAACTACCCATGACATCAGGAGATATAACAGAGTTTACAGTGAACTTAACAAGATCGTCACATATGCAAATTCAAGCCTCTGAAGACGCGAAAGGTTCAAGATTTTAAGTGCTGCGCCTGGGGTACAAGTAACGTATATCATATAAAAATCTTTAGGAACGTAAGGGTTCATGATAAGAAATGAAATTCGTGAATATGTGTAACAGTCCGAGTCGTGAATTATATTTTGCGCATGGTTCAAAAGCAGAGAGGTCGCTTCAAGTTGACGGCGACTTTCTTGCACGGGGATTCGGAAGCGAGGAAAGCCACCGATCTCTGCTTGACGCTCCGAGCCTCCGTTCCCGAGAGCTCCCGCACAGACGATAGTCTTGATGAGACAATTTTCCCGCACCCGAGTCCCTCTCGGAATGGCAGGAGCGGTACGGTAATCTTGACTTTGTGTCTCGGAACATCCCGACTTTGCATTTCCTTCAGAGAAATCAACGACTGGTGTCGTGCACGCCGGTTTTCGGTCATCATGTTTGCAGCCCTTGGCGCGGAAAGCGTAATCTCTACGGCAGGATGCGAGCCAGCGACCTCCGTGGCTGATATGGCCGCGTCGTACACCCAAACGCCAGTCGCCATCGGACCACTCATAGACTTTCGTCGTCCAATGCATCTCTTCTTCAACACATGGCTGGTTCGCGTTTCTGGTTTCGTCTGAGCAAGTATGGCGGCGGCTGAACGAGTATGTGCGTGCCTTGTCGTGCTCGGTGGCTTGAATTTGGCCGAAGCGCCGAGAACGGGATGGACACTCTTACGCCTCTCTCCTCTCTCCTTGGTCGCGGTGCTCGCCATGGCTTCCCTGGACACTGAAAGCGATCGCCTTGCTACTCTCGGCGGCTTAAACTTGGCCGATGCACCGAGACCAGGTCGGACGCCGCCTCCCTCCCCTCGTCCCTCGATGCTCGCTGTCGTCGCCGCGTCCCCGGCGACGTCCCGAACCCGGTCCGCCAGGGGCTTGAACTGCGTCCTCGACGTCTCCACCGCGCTCTTGACCTTGTCCACCCACTCCTCCAGATCGTACAGCTTGTGCAGCATGAGCTTGAACGTGAACGGATAGCGTTCGGCACCGAGGGGGAAGCTCGGATGGTCGATATTTTCGACTCGTGGCGCCGAGCTGTCGGCCATGGACGTCGCCGCGCGCGCGTTCGGTGGGGCTTCGTGTGGCTCAGCCGCGGATGCGACTTGGGTGCGTCGAACGTGCGCCTCGTCGCGTCGGGCGCGTCGGGCGAGGACTGTGGATAGATTCTTGAGGAGAGGAGCGAATTCTGCGGGGACGCCGGCAATGTCGTCTGCGGATATGACTTCGCGGGTGTCTTCAGTGAGGGCCCGAGTGCGCCGTGTCGCGACCCGATCAAATAAATCGAAGAGACGCGCAAATTCTGCCGTTTTGGAGTTGGCGCGAGGTGCAGAGGTAAATGTCATATTAACACATTGAATGGATGATGAAGCAGGAGGGGAGGGATCGCAAGGAAATAAAGATAGGGGAAGGAAAGGAGTCGCTCGGGGAGGGGGGATGGCCTCTTGCCACAGGGAAACTAGAATGACGGCCCCATGGTATCTTTATACCATCATCGCTTTGTGGTTCAAGCTGTTACCACCGGACCTCTCGGATCTGTGGACTGTGTTCGCTTCCCAATTGAGTTGTGGACGTGATCAGCCGAGTGGCCCATGCCGCGATTGTCATGCATCCACACGGATGTCCACCACCGTCCACCTTTGAGATTTGTCAAATAATTCACTTGAGGAGGTGTTGGCAGTGTCAAGTCTAATGGCTCCTGATAACGTTGTTAGCAACCCTACTCCTCGAGATGACTTCACGCAGGTCGGCGATGCGGTCTAGACATCTAGCCGACGAAGTCCACAAACAATGTCAATACACTTGACGATCATAAGGTTACATGTAACTGTACAGGAGAAACAACGCGTCTTAGAGGTAAGAGAGTGCACAAGACCCTGGGGAAGCGGAGACCTAGGAAGCTACTAACATCTATCACTAACTCCAAGGTCGTCGTCTTACGCGCACTCTCCCACCGCTGCGAAGAACGTACGCTTTAGTAGCCCTTTGCCAGTCTCCGATTCTCCTCTCGTCCTCGGAGGAGGCAAAAAAAGAACTCCAACCGATCGTTCTTAGGGACTTGAGTTTCTGAGCGAGCGCCAAGCTTGCTTCCAGTTCGCGCGTGCGTACATCGCGAGCAGAGAGTACGATCGAGCAGATCGGGCACAGTTCTGGGCCGTGAGGAAATGGGGGTACCTCGTCAAATGCGTCGTTCGCAATGGCTCGCAGGTCTTGTGAGTCTTCGGTGTATGACACACGCTCGACGTGTGTAGGGCTCGGGGATTGTGATTGACTGAGGATCATTATAGGGGGATGCTGGGTGCAGTTGTGACCGACGTTGGCGCGCAGGGCACTTGAATAGGCTCTTGGACTATCGTAGTGATCGATGTGGTTTTCGAGGATGTCTTCCTCTGAAAGGAATATTCCCAAGTGAAGATCGGTCAACTTGGTGAGTGGTTTCAGTGCCTTTGTGAATGCGCTCTACGAGAACCCTTCGATAGTCAAGGGAAGAAAGAACAAAGAAACATACTGTCAGCGATGCCATAGTTGGAAAATGGTTAGGTATAGGAGAGTGGACGACGGCCAAAGAGCTGTCTTCGAAGCAAGCCCAGCAACAAGACACGTCGAGGTGCTCGGAACAACTGAGATGAAGGGATGTAAGTCCGGGAAAAGCTCCAGACACCACGGTTAAGAGCAAGACATCGATACGCCATAGTTCTGTGAGCACCAACGAGGTGAGGTGAGTCATCGGTGAGATCGTGAATGGAGTAACGAATATTTGCGTCGCCCGGATCTTCTGTGTCGATCTAGCTTCCATCGCAAAAGAAACATGGAGAGAGTGCAGGTTGCTCATAAGACTTGGCTTCCAGGGTGCACCCGCGAGATCCCCAGATCGCGCTATCAAGCTCCTGGATGAATCGTGCTAAAGGGTGGTCGTCCACAACATATATGCGCTCGGCTTACTTGACCCAGTGAAGTCCGACGTACTCCCACGTTGAATTGCCTCGTGACAGCATGGACACGTGCATCTTCATAAGGGAAGTCAGGTGTTTTGCGGACTGGAGGGCCAACGAGGACAGGTATTGCCGCAAGGACAACCTCCGAAACAGAGAATTGACTTCAGAAAAGGGGCGTAGAGCTCGGAATGAACGGAATCGCCGATGGAAGAGCTCGATGATGTATTCGATCAGCTCCAGAGGCAGAGCACGCGATCTCGACGCTGTCAAACTGACGGACGTGATCTGACATTCTGCCAGAGGCGGAGAAGTAAATCTGTGCGAAGTCGGGGAGGAAGGAAAGAAATCGAACACGTTCGGGTCGTCCGAGAGGGGATCCGACGAGTCCGACATGGTCAAAGGAAGCGTCGTTGCGCGCCTTATAACCTGCAGATCACGTGTTGCAGATATCCCGCATCACGTGGCTTCCATTGATTGACCTGGAGTGCAATGTGCGTGTTAGCCCTTTTACTATCACCGACGACGGATGAGTGGCCCAGGACCGCACAAACACCCGAACCAAGCTGGGGTCACGAATTCAGACCAACTGAGCTCGTTGCACGCCCTTCAGTTACGTGCGTTCCTTAATGCTGCCGAGGACGTCGAGGTGGACCCGGACACCATCGAGGACCTCTTGGAGGGACTCAGCGATGATATTTGCACTGAGATGACCGACCTTGACAGTGATGAGGAGGACTCAGACACGGAGGATCTTTCTCTCCTCGTCCAGGAGTCGCGCACGCCTCCCGGTGCCGCGGACTTCGAGAATGGTGACATTGAGCCGTCTGAGCTCCAGACTTTGGAAGAGGAAGGTGGGTACGCTGGAATGTTCGCGAGCTGAAATGCTCTCCCTATTATGCCCTTCAGAGTAGCGTGTAACACTCATACTCGCGTTCAGCTATACAGGCTTGGTCCAAGGACGAGATTCGGAGAATGATGAACCACCTCAAAGAACGCGGTATGCGCTTCCATTGTTTATGTTGCGACCCCACTTACTCGTCTTTCCTAGGAATGAGTTCATTTATTCGAGAATACGTCGTCACCCAAAATATACCTATTGTCAAATTGTTGTTTGCATTTGGCATTAGTCTAGTGCGTCTTGTCTTTTCTCTTCCGAGGATTCCTTTACCCTGACATTCTACGAAGTGTCCGGAGCTTAGAAGTAAACGTCCAAAGACACTTCTGTACTTTCTTAGAGTGGCGATGTCCAGAGAGTGAGTGGGATTCAGAGATGTTGACTGGGTCTATGCGCTGAGACTGGATGCCTAGATTGCACCTGAGAGAGAAGCTCCTACAATATAACACAATTTCTGATGCGGTCTCTCTTATCACTAACTCGCGGCGCATCATGGTGCTAACTGGTGCAGGCATTAGTAAGCAGCAGGTCTTTCGAATAATACACATGTCCCCTGAGAATAATCGTCAGGCGTCTCTTGCGGTATTCCGGACTTTAGGTCTCGCAACGGCCTTTACGCGACACTGAAGGAACGGGGTGAGTATGACCTGGATGACCCTCAACAAATGTTTGTCGCCTCCTTTCGTGATCGCGACAGCCTTTACAATATCACGCAGGTTTGATATACACTACTTCAAGGAAAATCCTAGAGGTAAAATAACATCCCTGCCTTGAGTTGTTCTAACCGTGTTTTCGCCACGTGCTTTCCTTATCTAGTATTCTAGTAAGTGGATCTTCGTACAATGTCCGAGTGGTGGGAACTGATACTCTCCGACAAGCTCCTTCGCCAGGTACGGTCTAACCCCACCTTATGAAGACTAGATCCTCACAACAATGTCTCAAGTCAAATATACCCATCTAATTTTATACCCTCGCCTTGCCACCGATTCATAAGACTTCTGGAAGATAAAAACAAGGTACCGTCTTCACTACTATCACTAACGTGGTCATAAGCAAATTCCATCTTTGGACAACCGTAGCTCCTTCGGGTATGTATTGGTCTAGTTCACCCACAACGCCGGTTAATCTCTACGCAGAATTACACACAGAACATCGATACTCTCGAGTCTGCCGCGGGTATCACGCGCGTCTTGCAGTGTCATGGCTCTTTCAAGACGGCTACTTGCCTTCAATGCCGAGTCAAGGTCCCAGGCGTTGAAATCGAGCGCGACATTCTCGACCAACGCGTCTCGTATTGCAAGGTATGCCTAGAGGCACACAAAATTGCGGCGGCACAAAAGAGTAAATTAACAAAGAAGAGAGGAAAGAGGAAGGAGTGGGAGGACGATAGTGATGAATCCGACGACCTACCCGTAGGCGTGATGAAGGTATCTTTGCATACGCCCTTGGAGAAGAAGTGTACTGACGTTTGCTGCAGCCTGATATAACGTTCTTTGGGGAGAAACTAACGGAGGACTTTGATCAAGCATTGTTAGATGACCGAGATAAAGTTGACCTCTTGTTGGTCGTCGGCACGTCCCTCAAGGTCTCCCCAGTGTCCGAAATCCTGTGTGCGTTTGACCTCTCCAGTTCGCCCGACCTGACAGCTGACACCGAAGTAGCTCATCTACCACATTCTGTGCCACAGGTCAGCGAATAGTCTAGCATTTCCCACCCTCTGATAGATAGCGCTTCGTGTTAGATTCTCATCAACAAGACCCCAATAAGGCACATCAATCCTGACGTACGTTTCACTTCTTCTACGAAGAGCCGAACTTGAAAAATACTATCAGATCGTTCTCCTTGGTGATGCCGACGAGATCGTGCAGTATCTGTGCGAGCAACTGCAGTGGGATCTTCCACCACCCCCAAGTGCCAAAGGCGGGCTCAAAGTGCCACAGCCTCGGACGAACGGAAAGAGAACTTCGAGCGAGATGGTTGGTCGGGAGCCCAAGAGGGTCCAAGGGAGGTAACGTGATTTTGTGCCCTCAACTTGATAACGCTCCTGACCCGGCAGCAGTCACGTTTGGCTGTTTGACGGCGCAGAAGGCGGTAAATGGGTGGAAGATATTAAGGAGAGGTATGGCAACGGGGTGAAAGGGAGCTCAGCTCCACCGAGGAGCCGGGCAGAGCCGAAAGCGAAGAAAACGCGAGTCAGCTGACACTAACAGGAATGATGACCACCTTCGCTGTATGTGAACTATTTGCTCTCGGTACTATCAACCTAGACGGATGAGGGAAAACAGGCGTTTCAGAATATGGTGCAATAAGACATGTTAGGTGTAAGTAAGATGGTATTATCGCCCGCTTCCCTCGAAGAGAACCTGCCCGTTTCCCTGCACGGGTATAGTGATCTTTGCTAGCGAGCTTCGGCTCTGTTTTGAAGCATGTCGACCGTTCCTTCCCTGCACAAATTCAGGTAAATGTGAAGAGGTACCATTGGGGTGGTGTGTTCCCAACGGCGACATGTAGAATTCGTCGTCGTCCTCTTCTTCCATGAGTGCTGGATCGTAGCCGGCGGGCGCCGACGAATATAGACGCCAGTTTCGAATCTTGTTGAACGTGCCCCTGCGCAGGTGCACTGCATACGAGTATAGCAAGAGCGCAAAGTATATCTGCACGTGATCGAATGATGACTACGAATCGAGACGTTTTTTTCGACACCGCGTACCTTTGCGAACCAAGACAAGACTATGACTACAGCCGCAACGCCCTTTTCTTCGTGCCAGAGGTTATTGGCGGCCACTGCCAACTCCGGCCCAGTCAACGTGTGATTCACCCCCGCACCGAGTCGGATGGCTTCTTGCGCAGCCGAATTGGCCACCCGTTGACCATCATGCGGGGTATACGCCCACCACACGACGGCAAAGAAGAGCGTCCACGACGTCGAGAAGACGTGATCGACGAAGAAAAGATGCGCAAAGTAGAGCGTCTGTTGAGCGTTTTCCTGTTGAAGAGTGGAACACGAACGGGGTCTGAACGATGCGGGTGGAAGAGGCGGAGAAGGACTGACCTCCTTGATGGCCTTGAGCCCCCATGCGAGCGCGACGAGACCGAGGAGGGAGTATAGGTATAGGGTGAGCTGGGCAAAGGACCCTCCGGCGCCCGTCAGGACCGAAATGAGACCGTAGACGCCTGCAACCTTGTTGAAAAGCTTATGATGGCCTTGAGCATGTGGACGTGGGTCAATTCAGGAAGGTGGCTTACGGCGAACAGTAGAGCGATTGTGACGCCGGTCTTGAGGTCGAGGAGGCCGAGAAAGGACGAAATGGGCCAAAGGCGCCATTCAGGACGAAGAATCAGTTTCATATGCAGTCATGTACCGAAACGAACGAGCGAACTAAAAGAACACTAGAGAAAGGCAGAGCAATTGCTGACTAAGCACAATTCATCGAACTTGCTCCTTTGTCCAGAGGCCATCGAGGACGTCTATATGTGATGGATTATCACGGATTCTACTTTCTAAAGTCTAATATATCGAAGGACGCCCGCAAGGAGCTTATGGTCGTGACCCATAAATAACCATTGCCGAGACTCGGCTTATAACGGGCAGATCTGCTCCGAATCCCACTTCTCCGAGTTCACGCCGGGACGACAAGAAGCATGTCGTGGGGATCAATCTCTCGCTTGATGGACGACAGACGAGGATAGTTCGACCCCCAGTTCGCTTGCGTGAAGTTAGGGACGAGCATGTCAGGCTAATGAAGTGTATCAGCCCTGACCGCCTCTGCTGGGCTTCGTGGTGCTCACTTCGTTCAAATACTGACCGAGGGCGGTCGCCGCGACCGCCAGGATATCTTGCTGACGGAAAATACTACGTTGAGCGTATGCAAGTCAGTTCAGGACAAGGACGTGGTCATCGTTGGTGGTGGACCGCTCGGCCTGGCAGTGCTGGCACTGGCAAGCGCATTCGGTAAGTTCTGCATTTCGTCCTGTTCCATGCGACCACGATCGTATAGCGTCAGATCTGCTCGTTCGCCAGTGGGCCATCAAAGTTGCGCTCATCGATGCCGGCGACTTGTCCAAAATTCGCGACCGGTCACTCCTCCTCGACGCGTTCTCCAACGGCGTCAGTTTGACTGCGCATTCAAGTTCCTCGAGAACATTTCTAGAGGATGAGTGCTCAGTGGCGTGACAAGAACACTTTTCACGTCAACCTGGTGTATGGACGCATCTGGATGAGCTTCAGACGAGTCCTATACGAGAAGTGCAGGTGAGTCGTGTCGACCGTCTCCCTAACCGATTGATGCGATGGTGCTGCAGATCTGGGATGGCATCTCGGATGCACGTATCATCTTTGATGCCTCAGAACTTCCTTCTGCGGCCAACGCTGCCGAGTCCAGCAAGATGGCAGGACTAACCAAATACTTGAACTTGCGACATGCCTTCCTTCGTCAGCTGGAAAAATTGCAACACGTCGTTTTATTTCAGAAAGGCAAGATCGAATCGACCGGGTCAGGGAATAATGGCAAGTGGATGGTCCATGTCTCTGACGGTAGTACTGCGGTCCGTGCAAGGCTACTCGTGAGTCTCAAGTTCGTGTATAGTCTACACTCGATGTGGATTGTTTTCAAGATACCCCCTGTCCGTTCGTACGCCGGAATATTTCCTACTGGTGGTCGTACGACACGCAAGCCATAGTTGCTACTCTCGGTCATGCGCCGAGGGGTGCATTCGAGAAGCCAAACCATACGACGTGCCAAAGGTGGCTCCATCGCATTCCTACCCTCTCCCACGGTCTGTTCACTGGTTCGGTCTACTAGACCACGCTATGCAGCAGCGTTATGTGGAACAGATCCAGCAGTATTATCCAGCATGATCAATGCTGCCTTCTACTCGAACTGATCGTCTGGTGCTGAACGAGCTAGATAGCATCAAGGCAGCACTTAAGACCCTGGAGGAGGTCGATGACAAAGTCCGGCTGGGAGTGCAATTTACTTGCATGAGCGTGGCGGGGTTCAGTGCGGAAGACGATTACTAGGGAGTCGGAAGAGATTAGGCTAAACAATAAGCTAGGAGGAGCCTTGCTGGCAGATCGCGGTGGGTGTTTTTCTTTGTGGGGTGGACGACGCAGGGCTGACTGGCGACGTAGCTCAAGATCGAGGACATGTCTATACTGGTGGGCGAGGAGCAGATGCTGGAAGACAAGATCTCAGACGCGGAGGAGTATTTACTGGCGGGACAACGGCTGCGATGCGGCGGGTCGGTGAATGGTGGAGAGTGATGACGACAAGAGCTCAACAGATGAGGAGGACAGTGGAGACGATAGTAGAGACAGTAACTAGCCTTTTTTTTACCTAGATCCACTGATATTATATTCGTTTTCGGATACATTGCACCGTCATTGTTCACCTCTACCATGTCTCGTTGCATGACCCCGTCTGCCGACATTGAGCTTGAGTAGACCCACGGAGTCTTTGCCTTCTCGTCCGTCAGCATTGTAACAATCCTCCCCACGTAGTACGAGTCCCAAATAATTTAAGTGAAACAGCTTTTCCTGGTCGGGAACTAAGGGCTTGTTTAAGAGATCCAAGATCAATACCATCCTTGTCACTCTCAGACCGGAAGACAATGTCATATAACTCCAACTCTTCCAATGCTGGTGCAACTATTCGATTTGGGTCCATCGTGATGGAAGGATCCACAGAAAGAACAGAAGCAAGTTCTGGCATATCACCATTGCTCAGCTTTAGATACCGTAGCACTGGAAATTGTTCCAGGATGTTCTTCCAGAAGGCGAATGGGAAGGGAGGTCGGATGACATCGAGACTTTGGATGTGGGTCAGAGGTACAGAGAGACAGATATCACCAATGATGTCATCCAGGTTGGTCATTGGTCTGTCCAACATGAATCTGATCTTGAAAAGAACATGTCCCACCGGTTCAAACGGGGATGATCTGAAGTCACGCTCCAATGAGCTTAGAGTGAGATTGGGTTCCAGTCTCGTGAGTTTGATGATCAATGAGCTGGGTGTCAAGTTTGACAGTGCTGGGTCTTCCGACATGCTGAGCCTCTGTGCAAGCAGTGAATAGCACAGGGTGTGATCGTCGACGGAGGAGGCACCTTCAGGATAGCAGTTCAACCTGACTTCCGCATTTGATGGGATGATGACACAAAATAATAAAGCAATGGCCGTCGAGAGTGGTGTCATCATTCCGAGGTAGGAAAGACGTGGTAAGCGGACCTTCTGGCGAGTGTGGAACATCATACTCGAGATGAATGTGTGAGAGCTAGGAAGAGCATCATCGAGGAATAGATATGCGAGGTCTTGCATGAGGTTTAGCGTGTCTAGGAAGTCTTCGATAGATTGCCGAAACCGATTAGGGATAAAACGTAGCGTGAGCATTGTCAGCCTGCTCAGGTTGAGCAGCTGCCATGGTGATGGAAGCTTGAAAATTTCGAGGCTATGAAGGGCCGGGGTGTCTCCATTAAACAACAGTGGTGACATCTTCGGGGAAAGACCAGCCTGAGTGTAGGCCGCTGAAATTTTCAAGCTTTGCAGGATAGGGACGCGTGAAGAAAGCATCGAAAGAAGCCTAGGCTCATTCAGTTGGTCCGGAAGATTCAGCAGATCAAGTTCTTGAAAGCGTTCCATATGCTTCATCACTTGCTCCAGAGTCTCCCCGATGTTATTAGCGCTACATCTGATACGTATTTTCAACGGTGCCCTCTTTGATCTGGACAATGACACCTCTATCCAGCGCCGTGGCATCGCGGGAATATGTATGTAAGTCCAGATCGCCGGGCAGTTCATAGTGACGCCATGCCAATGTCGACAAACGAGGACAAAGTTGAGCCAGTGAAATCGTGAGCGAAATTCTGACGGAGACTTGTTGTAATAGTGGTCACAGACACAAAGGACAAATACGTTTTCCAGGATCTCCTTTGGAAGGCGAAAAATGGCAGAAAAACCATTCTTTTGAGAATAGAGGTGGATTAATGCTTGTTTGTGCCAGATAATTTTTTCTTCAACGCAGCCAAGGGATAGAGTATCCATTTTATATAGTGAGCGAGCGTTGGTTCGATAAGCTGCTATAGGATTTGAATGAGTGAGAGGAGCGTTTGTGTAAGTGTCGAATGACCATTTATGACTTGGCGACTTACGGAAAATAAGAATGCAGCAGGACTTGGACGAAGGGCGGATGCAAGACTTTTCGAGTTAACTTTATTTTGACGTGACTCCAACACTTCTTCTGACTGACCGCGATCACGGTTTAGGGGGATATGCGAGGCTGACTGTCAAGAACGTACGCCGGAAGGCGAGATCTCAGATCCGGAAGAGGATTCGCTGGCGGGACAGACTCTGGCGGGGGTTGAGAGCGTCGACGAGGAGAGCTTCAAGTTGACGGACGAGGAGGCCAGTGGGTCTTGGAAGTCAGATTGATGATGGAGGCGAGGACCAAAAAGTCTATTACTGTCCCCTAATTATTTGCATCTACGTCATTCTAACAGTGGGGATGGATGATAACCTTTTTTGGCTTAGATATCTCACAGAAATATGCATGCCAGACTGTGGCTTGACCATGTTTTTCCTTCCAGAGCGCGTGCGTCGCTGTTAATTCGACTCCCGTGTAAGCACTGACGTGTTCCCCTTGCCGACTAGCTCGCCACCAGATATCATCCTTACCACTCTCTGCAGAGTATCCTGGACCGCTGCAGCACGTCATCTTTGGTCTACTACAGAAAGCCGGAGGATGGAAAAGTCACAGTCTAATGCCGTGCCACCATTTGTTTGGACCTGCGCTCAACCCGCGAGGCATAGGCAGCCTCACGCTTGGCACCACGCACACAAGATTGCACGTCCGTCCAGACATCGTGAAGATGGACCCACCCCAAAAGAGGGATGCATCGCGCAGACAACATCTAGCCTTCACGCACATTGTCTCGTTTGGCGGTGCCTTTGACGAGTTCGGGCGATCTACAGCCCTTCCGTAAACGCTGCGACCCCCTTGATAGCCACTGGCAGATTTACCGACACTTCCTGAAACAAGGACCCGGCACAACATAGCAAGCTATCTGGACTCGACGGGTATATGCGGCCCACCAAGTCTACTTAAGCTCCCGAGGATCCTCCGATGGGCGTGGACCCGGTGTCAAGGCCACCGTTCTACGACTCTGCATGATTTGACCTGCAGAAACCAGCGGCCACTTGACGCTCTCCAGGATCATACGACAGGTCGTCGACCGTCGACAATGCAAGGATATCGAGCACAGCTGGGCCATCGAATCGGGACGTCCTCCCAAAGTTGATCAATATTTTGGAACCAAAGTCAACTGGTATCACTTCTGCTCATTCCTCTCCGCCCTCCTCCGCCCTTTCGTCCCTGTCACGCATAAGAACGCTGAATCCGGCCCGGCCTTCCGCACAACAACCTCCGAGGTCGCGAGAAGACATACACGAGGCTGTTGAAGTACGTACAGCCTTTCCAACCCCCACCACCTCCATCCGACCCACTTTCTTCCAATGCCGACGGATCGCCGCCAAAATCGATGAGCCTACAGCACAAACGTCCAAGGTAGGTCACAGGTGTTTTCTCCCCTTTTTTGCATTGATTTCCCCTCTAGTGCGGGTACACAGAAACGCGACGTTTTATTTCGTTGGACCATGGTCGGATGAGGAAGGGTGAATGTCCAGATCGTCAACACATTTCTTAGTTCCGCCTATAACGCGGTATAAGGCCTAGTTCTCTAACGACCGTTGACATGACAGTAAGGATTCTGAGCGGTTGAAAGGACCGTTTTTCCGTTCCAATATATGTAACGGGTATTCACAATGTATTGGTTGCTGCGTAGGGGTCGAAATCGTACAAATAACATCACAACCAGATGCACGTGGTAAATTATAGCTTCATCTCCAAAATTCACCAGGAGCGTTCAGCCTCCGGGGGAGATGGCGAAGTGGCGGCAACAGACTAAGGTGGCGGGGCCGGGGATAAATTTTCGGCTGTCTGCAGGACCCGAAGGCCGATCTCGTTGTGAGGGAGCTTGTTCCATTTCGAATATACCTATCAAATGTGAGATATGGTGTTCGAACGGGATCGTATCCGCACGCACATCATCAAAGGCATTCAAGAAATTGGCAGTTTTCGCGTCTGCCTCCCGTTGCCGCTGGACGTTGGTTTGGATTTCTTCAAATAGTACTTTGTTATCTGTTTCGAGCTGCGTTAAAAGGCAGTGGTAGATTACGTCGCCGTCAGTTTCTCGAACACGATCAGATCACGGTCGTAGTGGACCATGCGCAGGGCGTACGACTGTGTGGTGTGATCCTGTTTCACGCCCATCATGGTGCGCTTGTTCGCCGGCTGGCGGAAAGTAGCGCACGAGCAACGGGATCGAGAACGGGGTGGTGCCGACGGCGTCGAGGTGGTGGTCGGGCGTACCAGGCGTAACAGATGACGATGGGACGTCGAGGAATTCAGTGCAGAGATTGCTGCATAACTGTGAGGTAATGTGGATGGATTACAAGGTTAGACTGGCCGCCAAGGGCGGGGGACGAAGGGAGGAAACGTGGTAGGGTATGGAAGTGGACCATGACGTATTAGGCGGGTCACGAGGAGGACGAAAAAGGATGAAATGGGCCAAAGGCGCCATTCAGGACGAAGAATCAGCTTCATATGAGCGAACTAAAAGAACACCGGAGGAAGGCAGAGCAATTGCTGACTAAGCAGAATTCATCGAAGCTTGTCCTAGCAACTTGTAAAGGTAATGTATCGGAGTCTGAAGCTGTCTCTCGCGCGTCACTCTGCAGTTTCTCTTGCCTGTAATAGCTTATCATCGTCCTCATCTTCGGAGGAGAACCCTCGCCACTCGGCGACGGTATCTACTTCGTCGACGGGCGTATCGTCTTTGCCCCAATTATTTGCGTTCTCTATCCTTCTTACTGACGTACATGGCCCACCTCTTATTGTGCATGCTTCTTTCTCACCATCATACGGTCCGTCCAGGACGTGACCTGCTGATACGTGTTCTGCCTTGTAAATTCAGTTTCCTCTTTCAAAATACCATGGTCTGTCTTATGAAGTTGGGAACTCATATTGCGCGTCACGGTAATTCTGGGGAGTTGAAGTGGTGCTGATTCGTCCTACCGAACTGTATTCAAGTTGACGCGGCCTTAATGCGAACCACGCCAGGACTGGCATCCTTCATAGAACAGAGGGCGCTGGGTGCCGTGTGCGCCCACATACTCCGGGTGGTGTCACTGCTGACACCTGTGTTGTGCGTTTCCCTCTTCAAATCACTCAGATCAATCAAGCCATCCAATGACTGATGGTGGCAAAGTGGAGGAATTACGAAAATTCTGATTGCGGCTCCAGTCAAAATTAGCGGGAACAATTCTCTGCGCCCCGATTATCAGTCGTTCTATGAGCCAGCCAAGGTGGAGTCATAATTATAAAGTCGTCTGTCTTTTCTGGCAAGAGCGTACAATCCCGCCTGACCACTTTCTCATAGTACGATTCTATTGGGACCATGACCTCTTATGCGGAACAGTTCAAGACGGCGTTGATGTTCTTGCAGCTGGAGGACTATATGAGTTGTATGTATCATCATCGTGGCGGGTCAAACTGGGTTGTGACCTTTCGCAGTGGCTTTTATTTCTGCCATCGGGTATGATTACGGTGAGCTCTACAAGTTGTGGGCTATTCAAAACCGATACACTAACTCATACATTGTCAGTGCTTACTCTTTCCGACGAGGTATCGTCTCCACTGCAATATACACTCTCCTAACTGAGATTCGAGTAGGTGGAGTATATCTGGGTCGGCAGGCGCATGTCTTAAAACCGTGTCACACTTCTGATCCATAAAATATAGATCAAACCCTGGACTTGGGTGTCAACACTATTCGTTTGTGTTCGTGTCTGTTTGCTCGCCGGTCACTTAAAATTAAAGATTATCCATTTAATAGGTTCGTTATGCGGGTCTTTGCAATGCCATGTAAGTCAGCAATTGCCGGAAGATACAATCTGGATGCTAATGCCAGATGGATGGTCCGTTAGATTGTCCTTTCTTCGTACGTTTGACATTAAAGATTATCGTCTATAAAATGTGACGTCGTTGGAAGTTCACGGTACTCTCCTACCTCACCTCGAAAAGGTGTGTCTTCTTTGTTTCCAGTGATTGATAAGCGCTCTGATATGCCTGTAAATAGCTGTGCGTATTCCGTCCTACATTCATCTGGGCCTCTAGGTATATATGATATCTCTTAAACAGACGGTGTGAGCACATACTCTGCAATTTTCTGTGGTCCATCTCATTTGTAATTCAAGGTCAAATCTTGCTAGCTACCTATCGTTTCACATTCCTTCTCTTTTTCGGTGCTGCCGATTGTAAGTCGTCATATGACTCGCTGCAAGAAGAGGGAAACTGATTTTTCCTGCAGTTGTGATGGTCCTCCGTGTCCGGGCAATGTACAATCGATCAAGACTCATCTTCGGAATTCTTCTCACGACGTTTTTCTGTGAGATGGTTACTTTTTTCATCTATGACATCATATCAAGCGACCAGCCGGGTGTGTGGCAGCTGTTGAAATAAATAAACCATATACACTAACTCTATTGGCGGCTTGAAGGGGCGACTTACCGTGTACTCAAACTGTCTGAATGCACATCGGGTTCAAATATAAAGTGGGACATTTGGACATCTACGACCTCTATTCCACAAGTGGCACACGGCATAATCCTGTGTACCCTCGCAATTGCCCAATTTGTGAGGCAGTCAATTCAAATGTACAGCACAACGAAGCGGTGGCAAATCAACCGGTACATAGATGTACTTGTAAAGCAGGGCATCCTCTATTTCTTTGCGTGCGCTCCTCTACCTGTCCTTCTGCTGTGTATCTAAACGATCTTCTGTTGCAGCAATCTTCTGATCGCCGTCTTTGATCTGGACCCTGTTATGCATATCACGAAATGGCAAATTACAGCGACACTGCCCATGATGTCTGCGCCCATATTGATTCTGGCTCCTCGATTTATCTTGAGCATCCGGGAGTTGTATGCACGTGGAGGAAGATCTGGGATTGACACTGGGTTTGCCTTGTCAACCTACTGCGACTTTGGTAGGAGCGCGATCATTTTCCTAGATTTTGAGCAGAGTGAGGGAACAGAGGATATCGAAATGGGAGAGCCAGAGTAGGCGATCAATTTTATGCGATGTCGTTTCCTTGTTTTTTCGACTCCTTCAGAGATGATTCTATGTAGGATTGCCACTTTTTTTCTTGTCGAACGCGAAAGTGGACATGTTTATTCCTCTACAGAGATGTTTATCTAAGCAGTGACTCGGATATATATGCAGAATTGGCAGACGCAATGCATTAGGCGCCATTCGGAACGAAGAATCAGTTTCATGTGCAGTCATGTACCGAAACCAACGAACGAACTAAAGAACACCGGCGGAAGGCAGAGCAATTGCTGACTAAGCACAATTCCTTTGTCCGGAGGCCATCGAGGACGTCTATAGATTATCACGGATTCTACTTTCTAAAATATAATCTACTCGAAGAATGACCGCATGGAGCTTGTGGACCTTGTGGTAGCGCCCGATAAATAACCATTGCCGAGACTCGGCTTATAACGGGCAGATCTGCTCCGAATCCCACTTCTCCGAGTTTACGCCCTGGAAGACAAGGAGCATGTCGTGGGGATCAATCTCTCGCTTGATGGACAACAAACGAGGATAGTTCGACCCCCAGTTCGCTTGCGTGAAGTTGGGGACAAGTATATCAGGCTAATGAAGTAAATCAGCCCTGACTGCCTCTGCTGCCAGTGGGCTTCGTGGTGCTTACTTCGTTCAAATATTGAGCCGGATTGGAGGGTGTTAGAGCGCGAACTGGCGCCATCGAGTCTGTCAGGTTCTGGCGGACAGCTTGAATCTCAGATTGTGATGCCCCGTCTTGCCATTCTCCATAAATGACAAGATCGACGAGGGTATCACGCCATGCGGGGTGAATTGCGTTGAAGTCCACAGCGTGAGAGGATACGATACCACCACCGACGTGTCTGTGAACAAATTAGCTCGAGTCGAGTCAAATGCAGAACCTGCGACATACTGTCCAATCCCACCAGTCATGTTGGCCATCGCCCGCGAGAGCTGGTCTGTGGCAGTCGAGTTCGTGAAGACGTCGGTAGGAAGAAGCCACGAAGCAGTAGCTATGCCAACTCCAAGGTTTGCGCCTGCATCATAGTTGTACCCCACGACATCAACGGGATCCAGGATGTTAGCATGGAGCCAAGCTTCGTAGCTGTTGTACGACGCCGATGCATTTGTCTTGATGGTAATGCCAGGAATACGAGCAGCCTCGTTGATCCAGACGCCGAGCGTGCAATTCGCAAGATTTGTCGTACCGTTCGGGAGAAGGTACATGAGCGCAAGGTAGTTCCCATTGCTGAACGGATAGTACCCAGACCACCCCGCTTCCCCAAGAGAAGGCAACGCAGTGTGGAACGAGTCCAGAAGGTCAACAAAAGCCTCAGTACTGTTGGTGGTCGCCTCGAAGAATGCCGCATACAACTGGAATTGAGGATATACCTTGTATGTCAACGACGTAGCAATGCCAAACGATGGTCCTCCACCACCACGAATTGCCCAGAACAATTCTGTGTTTTGGTGAGGGTTCGCAATGACATGTGTAGTATTGGGAAGGACGACAGACACTTCGAGGACATTATCCGCCCCTGTGAATGTGATTTCGACGACAATATGAGCATCTGATCTGGAATCAAGTAAGAAAAGGGACACACCTAGGCCAAGAGTTGGAGACAGAATGTTGTGACCGGCACCCATTGGCCAACCACCACCAGCCCCGACAGAGGCATTTGCACCAACCCCTCCAGCAATTGTGACACCATTATCGTGCGCGAAGAGGTACGCGTCAACCCACTGCGTACCAGGTGCTACGGTGATCGCTGTACAAAAAGGGTCTGTTTAGCAGACGATACTTGGGAGAACGAACGAAGGACTCACCCGGTACGCTAGCCAATTGTCCACCGGCATAGACGAAATCGGAGGAGAAACTGGTCCCCGTCCAATGGTGAGTCCAAATCATTAAAGAACCGGGACCTAGACCGCGCCCAAGGAAATCGTGTCTATGTTACCGTAAACTCGATGAAGACAGGTCTCGGACAATCTACCACCTACCCTGTGTTCTTCACATGAACCTTTAAATTGTGCTGACCAGCAAACTCCAGCGCGGCCTGTATATCTTGAACTGAGGTGGCATTAACACCGACCGATGGGACCCGTCCCTGGCCACATGGATTAGTCGCAGGGTCATTGATGTAACACCAAGAAGTGGCATTGAACTGCCAGTTGTCCGCCATGGACCCGCCAGGATGGTCAGCGATCCAGGGGAGACTTTGCGAGTTCTTCTGTGTGTAAGAACACAGATCTGCACTGTAGTTCGGATTGTGGCAATAGTAACCTGGTGGAACGACGTTAAATATTGGGTGAGTCAGCTTGGCCGAGAGTGCGGCCCATTCTGATGGTGAGGGCCAACATGAGTCGCTAGCGGTGCATTTGCATCCGAACGACCTCTTTGTACCTAACTCAGTGGCCAATGCGGCAGTAGCAAGGAGAGCAAGTGCAGGAAGCATGCTAGCTGAGGTGTTCTTGGTTGTAGGCGCTTTCCTAGCTAGACTACTTATACACCTTGAATTTCGCTAATAGCAGAGAAAGTAGTGCCCGCATTGTACCAAAGCAGAAGGTGTGCAATTGCCAGTACCTCGGTGAGCATTCCATGATAAGTCCGAGTCTGTGAGAGAGCCTGAGCGTTGAGTGCACCGCAATGTTAATGACGTCTGCACGACGTACAGGCCACATCGGAATTCGGACCGTAGGACACGGCGTGGCCCGCGTGGGCAACCCTCCACCATTGTATTACAGTAATCCTATTAGAACAGAGGTCTGTTAAATCATTACTGCATTGCCACTACAGCTCTTGAGAAACGAGCCTACCTTGACAGGTAAAACTACAAACAAGGGTGTCGACGCTTTCGACAATGCGCTCAGTGTGAGAACAAGCTCACTAAAAATGCCGCGAGAGTCGGACGACAAGTTTGGCTTGACGATTGCAGCGACGACGGTCACCCAACCAGGAAAACGCGGGCACTGGCCACTCCAAAATTCACGCGGTCCTCTGTACAAAGGAGTTGTGGCGCCGCGCGCCGATGCTACCTTTTGGCAACCTCTGCACTTTTCATGTGTTTAAATGGCAGATCAACGGTGAGAACTCCAATTTGAAGCTTCAGATACTAATAGTCCGAACATGGGGCATGCGGGTGAATTAGTACTGCAGGCTCAAAGGAGGCGCACGTCACCCTATACCATAAGCCTACGTTGACGTAGCTACGTACGGTGGATGGAAGAAGAGTACACTGTGCAAGACTCCCATTTTAGCTTCTGCATTATCCCTGAGACTAGTCAGGAAGCCATTCGCCTGAGCATCCTCCAACGGAGTTTAGTGCCACCAAGAACGCAGTGAGACTTGAACAGACCTATGATGCCATGCCGATGCCATTGATGACACGACCTAGCAGGAAAACTGGAAAAGGTAAGGGAGCAGATTCGATGGTATAACCAATCATTTGGAGCACAGAGCCTATGTACTTGATTCGTCATCCCGTCTGAGTAACGACGGCTTACCGGCTACGATGACCTTGAGGATATTCTATCAGCATGCCAAGACTACGGAAAACCGATACAAATCATACATATCGATCATTCAATTCAACATTCGAGAATGCACTCGTGAAGAATCCCTTTCGAGGCCGTCAACGTCTGAGCTCTACCAAGGATGGATTGAGCCCTACCGTGCATGCGAACACGAAAATCAGAAATACCGACCTACTCACGTCCAACACGTCAACTGCCCGTGCACAATAGGACCCGGGACGTCAGAAAAAGGTAACTTACATGGTATACTTTGTGTCCGTGGTAACAGTGGACCCGTCGTACCGTCGTTCCAACCTGCAAGGTATAGAATCCAGCAGAGAGTTACAAACTGCATGCGAGCACGGAGGCGCTGTGCCTGTCTTGACCCGCTAGCATTTCCCAATCGTTTCCCACAGCGGCTCTACGAGAACTTGAAAAGTGGCTTGATTCGACGCCCGAGCATCGCCATCGGCGCTGGATCGGGTTGTTGGATGTTGTAGGTTTACACCACTTCTACGGAGATAGTGGCGGTTCGTATCTCTTGATGTGATTATCTTTGTGACAAGTCATGCCCATATCATGGAGTCGTCCGACTCGGAGGAGTGCTTTTTATCATTGGCGTGGGAAATTGTATGATAATGTCTCGGAGTCCGAAGTTGTCTCATCACGCGCCATTCATCATCGACATCGTCTTCAGCTTCGGGGGAGGCCCCTCGCCGCTTGATGGTGCTATCTACTTCATCATCGGGCGTATTTTCATTTCACCGACTGTCTGTCTGTGATTCCGATAGCAATCCTTCTTCTCTGTCCTTCTGACTGACGTACGTGCGTCACCTCTTCGTGTGTGCTTCTTTCTCACCATCATATGCTCCGTCCAGGACATAGCCTGCTGATACATGCTTCTGCCTTGTAAATTCGGTTTACTCTTTCCAAATGCCGTAGTCTGTCTCATGAAAAGTTGGGAACTCCGAGTCGTGTTGCACGTCACGCTGATTCCGGGGAGTTGAAATGGAGCCAATTCGTCTTACCGAACCGTGTTCAAGTTGACGCGGTCTTAATGCGAACACCAGGGCTGACATCCTTTACAGAACAGAGGGCGCTGGGTACCGTGTGGTTTTACACCATCGTGTAACTGCCATGCACCTACACACTCAAGGGCAGTGTCACTGCTGGCACTTGTGTCGCGCGCTTCCCTACATCAAGTCACTTAGATCAATCAAGCCACCCAATGATTGATGCGGCGGCAAAGTCGAGGAATTACGAAAATTCTGATTCTAGCTCCAGTTAAAATTAGCGGGAACCATCTCTGCGCCCGATCATCGGTGGTTCTATGAAACCAGCCAAGGCGGAGTTATAATTATACAGTCGTCTGGCTCTTCTAACAGGAGTGCACAAATTCTGCTTGTCCACTTTCTCTCAATTCTGTCAAGTAACCATGGCCTCGCATGCGGAACGGATCAAGTTGGCATTCATGTTCTTTCAGCTGGAAGACTATATGAGTTGTGTGTATCGTCTTCGTGGCGGGTCAAACTGGATTGTGACCTTTCGCAGTGGCTTTTATTTCTGCCGTCGGGTACGATTACGGTGAGCTCTACAAGCTGTAGGCTATTCAAAAACGATACACTAACTCATCATTGTCAGTACTTAGTTTTTCCAACGAGGTATCGTTTCCACAGCAATATACATTCTCCTAACTGAGATTCGAGTAGGTGGAGTATATCTGGGTCGGCAGGCGCATGTCTTAAAACCGTGTCACATTTCTGATCCATAAAGTATAGACTAAACCTTGGACTTGGGTGTCAACACTATTCGTTTGTGTTCGTGTCCGTTTGCTCGCCAATCACTTAAAATTAAAGATTATCCATTTAATAGGTTCGTTATGCGGGTCTTTGCACTGCCATGTAAGTCGGCAGTCGCCTAAAGATACAATCTGGATGCTAATTCCAGATGGATGGTCCGTCAGATTGTCCTTTCTTCGTACGTTTGACATTAAAAATTAGCATCTATAAAACGTGACGTCATTGAAAGTCAACAGTACTCTCCTACCTCACCCCGAAAAGGTGTGTTTTCTTGTTTTCGGTGATTGATGAGCGCTCTGATATGCCTGTAAATAGTTGTGCGTATCTTGTCCTACGTTTATCCGGGTCTCTAAGTATAATATGATATCTGTTAAACAGACAGTGTGAGCACACACTCCGCAATCCCATAGTCCATCTCATCTGTAATTCAAGGCAAAATCCTGATAGCTACCTTTCATTTTACATTCTTTCTCTTCTTCGGTGCTGCCGATTGTAAGTCGTCATCTGACTCGCTGCAAGGAGAGGAACACTATGGGTTTTCCTGCAGTGGTAATGATCCTCCGTGTCCGGGCAATGTACAATCGATCAAGACTCATTTTCGCAATTCTTCTCGCGACGTTTTTCTGTGAGATGGTCGCTTTCTTCGTCTATGATTTCATATCAAGCAACCAGCCCGGTATGTGGCAGCTGGTGAAATAAATGAAACCGTATACGCTAACTCCATTGGCTGCTTGAAGGGGCGACTTTCCGTATACTCAAATTGTCTGGCTGCGCGTCGGGTTCCAATCTGAATTGGTACATTTGGTCCCCTATGGCCTCTGTTCTACAAGTAGTACACGGCGTAGTCTTGTGTACCCTCGCAATTGCCCAATTTGTGAAGCAGTCGGCTCAAATGTACAGCAAAACGAAGCAGTGGCAAATCAGTCGATTCATGAGTGTAGTCGTAAAACAGGGCATCCTCTATTTCTTTGCGTGCGTTCCTCTATCTGTCCTTCTGCCATGTATCTAAACGATCTTCTGTTACAGCAATCTTCTGGTCGCCGTCTTGGATCTGGGCCCTGTTATGCATATCACGAAATGGCAAATTGCGGCGACATGGTCCATAATGTCCGCGCCCATGTTGATCCTGGCTCCTCGATTTATCTTGAGTATCCGGGAGTTGTATGCACGTGAAGGAAGATTTGGGATCGACACTGGGTTTGCCTTGCATTCCCACTGCGACTTTGGTAGGAGCGCGATCATTTTCCTAGATTTTGAACAGAGTGAGGGAACAGAGGATATCGAAATGGAGCAGCCAGAGTAGGCGATCAATTCTTATGCGATGTTGTTTCCTTTTTTCCGATTCCTTCATAGGTGATTCTCCGTAGGATTGTCACTTTTCTCTTGACAGTTTACTTCATTCTTGTGCTACTAGTGAGAGCCGAACGTGAAAGGGGACAAGTTTATAGTAAGCAGTGATATATACACAGAAAATGGGCAGACGCAATGTATTAGCGCCGACGTCAGTCACAAAATCCAAACCTACAGTCGCAAGCTGGTGTCTAGCTAGCGCATTTGAATAAATGAAAGGATCCTGATAGTCTGAGGGGAGGGTGAATGCGCTGTGAACTTCAAAGCTCACTAGCATGTCTTTGTCTTTTGGAGAGGATTGTCGAGGCAGTGCTAGTTCTTAGCATGGGCGCTGGGCGACAGATCCACTACTGAGGATATATGCAATTTGAATTGGCGTACTTTCCGTTAAAGTTTGATTGGGATCTCTAGAAACTCGTTCGGAGAATTGAAATGGTACCCACGCCGTGTAAACCCAGCACGATTGATCCTGCGCCAGCTGAGATTGACAGCTGCAGGTTCATGGTAAACGGACTAATAGTGTTGTCTGCATGCTTCTCATTCTGCCAGTGGCAAATCTCATCAAGACCACGTTTTAGGAAGCTCTGATCCCTTGTCTCATCGCTGAGACAATCGGCTAAGGCTTACCGGGCGGTCCTTCGGTGTTGTCGACCGATTTGATCTGGTCGTTACGGAGCGCCAGCCTGAGCTGGTGACGATTTTGTCTGGTTTCTCGGTCTCCTTTTTGAATTCCATCTCGACGACTTCAGTCCACCGAATGCCGCACGTGACGCGACTGACCTCTTCGATGACCTGCGCGAGGATGGCGCCCTGCCCGCTCTCCATCGCCTCATCGATCATTCAGATATCGACATCCACCTCAGGTTGCATCGCTCACGTCATGGAATCTGGCGAGGCTCTAATCTTCGCCGTCAAGGAAGGAGCCGATGAGCTCTGGAAGGAGGTGGAGTCCCTTCATGCGCTTCTTGTACTCTTTGAGCCATGCGTGGAGGTGCAGGGGGAGGATGGCTTCGGGATCTAATTCGAGAAGACGTAGGGGGGAAGTATTTGGGTGCTTGTGATACTTCTTGATGTGAAACGCGTACATGTCGTAGGAGGGCGGGAAGCAGGGGACGACGCTCTCAGTGCGGATGGGATCCTGGTATATCCATATTATCCAAGCGAAGTTGTCCAGGAACGCGTCTGGATCCTATTGATACTGCTCATAGCTGTTATCTAAAGCGGATT
The DNA here is from genome assembly GCA_038094295.1 of Tylopilus aff. beelii. NCBI lineage: Eukaryota > Fungi > Basidiomycota > Agaricomycetes > Boletales > Boletaceae > Tylopilus > Tylopilus aff. beelii. Next base: position 3,400 of record JBBPTU010000254.1, on the reverse strand, counting down.
GGATACTTTCACGATCTTGGACCGGTAGTGTTTGATGATGCGAACGTTAGCTTGTATGGATTAGGATTTAAAAGTAGCGTCCATCTTGGGGGATTCTTGGCAACATTTTTGACCAGACGGGTGGCGATGCGGCTCAGTGAAACACTTTTTCATCCTCTCCATCGTCAAATTCTGCTATCTTGATAAGCCAGACAGTGACGTCCCGGATGACCGGGGAGGGGAAGGATATTGCGTGCCAGATTCATAAGGTACGATTCAAAGTCGACGACTAACCGTGAAGGTGCCTTGAATCTATGAACCAACTTTTCACGGGACTCGGTAACCGCCAGTTCCGCCCAGTAGGTCTGATTTCGGAACACCTCGAGATGGTTGATCTGGAAGCGTATCTGGAGCGGGTCTATCTGGAGCGGGTCCAACGGTACTAGGTAAGTTCTGCATCGTCGTTCCGTTTCATGCGTTCACGAACGTATAGCGTCAAATCCGCTCGTTCGCCGGTCCACTGAAGTCGCGTTCATCGATACTAACGACTTGTCCAAAGTTCTCAACTGATCACCCACCCCGACGCGATCTACAACCGAGTCAGTTCGATCACGCATTCTCCGAGAACATTTCTAGAGGGTGAGCGTTCAGTGGCATGACGAGAATACTTGTTGCGTCAACTTGCTGCAGACATTGGTGCATGCTCGGACAAGCCCTGTACGAGAAATGCAAGTGAGTCATGTCGATCGTCTCCCTAATCGATTGACACGACGGTTCTGCAGGTCTTGGATGCACGTATTGTCTTTGATGTCTCAGAACTTCCTTCTGCAGCCAACACCGCCGAGTCTAACAAGATGGCGAGACTGATTGAAAACTTGAACCTGTAACGTGCGTTCCTCCTCCACCTGGAAAAATCGCAAGACGCAGGACGAGGACTCGACTTTGGTTTGGGTAACGTTGAATGTCTTGCTCGCTGCATCGACCAGGTGCTGAGATGTAGTAATGATATAGGTCGGTACAGTTCGCATTCCCGCTCTCTCATGACTAATGGTTCATTCACTCAATGTTCCTACACAGCCTTACGCCCCTACACAGGTGAGCGCTACTTCAAAAGCCATAAGATCATGGCTGCCGTGGACAAACTCCACAAACTCTACACGTCTACGCTCGAGCAGATCGTCTGAACACACTCGGTAGGTCTTGAGGTACTGGATGAGCTGAATGCCGTCAGGGCTGTGCTTATGATGGACGCTGGAGGTCAATTGACAAGGTCTGGCTGGGAATGGAATTTACTTGCACAGGGTGTAGCGGGGACTGCGACTGGGTTCAGTGCGGTAAAGACGATCATGGAAGAGTTCGGGCGAAGATCAGGCTAGTATAACCCTCCCCTTGCAGGATCGCTTGTATGAAAGCACTGACTCGATGACAATGTGCTTTGGCCACTTTTGGGGGACGTAATATTAGACATGCCATCATGATGCATCAAATGTTCTGCTGTCTGAGTGTTCATTCATCCATTGAATGCTGATGCACTAAACTTGGTGTCTTGTCACTGACAGATGTTCTGTACTTACCAGTGCCAGTACTTGTTGGCTGGCGGCAGGAGTACTGTGACAGCATCATGCCTGGCCATCCACCAACTTACGTATGATCCAGCGTGACAAGCAGCGCTTTGCTTGAGAATCTACCAGTGGCGTCTCAGAGCGTCCAGCAACGTAAAACGTGGCACAAAAACGACCTTTCTGGTAGCCTAAACCATCGTCAAGATGTACCCAGTACATAGGTATTGCTACGTCCGTAATAGTAGTCTATCTGTGGATTCAGAGGTCAAACTTGAAGGGCACAAGGGTTAAGGTACTATTATAATAGGAACACGATTATTCACCAAGTCCTCACTGACTAGACTTTTGGTGGATCATTCGCTGTGCAGAGCTATGTGATGGGATTGATCGATGATCGAGGAATGATGTGGAGACAATAGGTAAGGGCTTGAGCCTTATTAGTACAGCCCATAGCGCTCGATCGAGGGAGTATAAGACAGATATGAGAACCACAAGATATTGCCAAACGACCGTCAGTGAGATACCGAACATGCAGCATAAGGCACTCTATTCCATTCTCATCATGCTAGTATCATTCCTCGTCACAAGCTCGGCAGAATTTGAGGGTACTGGATACGTCGATGATCAGGGTATGAAATGATTTGGTTCATAGTAATATATCAACTGACTGGCGTACCGGTAAACAGGATCTAACCCCTGTGACAATGATGCAACTTTGTGTATCGGCGGCTAGGAGGACATCGATGGAAGGCATGCAGCACATAGATCCCCAGTTCACTTAATACAACAAAAAGTAGGATGGGTGCCGCTGACGGGACAAATGGGAAGTAGAACAATAGATCTTTGTTTTCAAAACCGCGGGCTTCCTGGGCTTGACTTTGGGGAAGAGTAGACATCGCTTGTATTGGTTCGTTTAAGAATCCTCCATACGTGCCCATGCAATGCCTACAGCAAGTTGACGTGAAAGATCTGCTAGCTACGCTGTGAACGCTTACCCTCTAGAAACGTTCTGAAGGTGGCATTCGATCCTGTTCTTGCTTCTTTTTCATCAACCAATGAGAACTTGGCCTAAGGATGTCAATGCAAAGATGGAGTGTAGTTCGTTGGCAATACGTTTTTCAAGGCTCAGTACTCAGTGCCCAGCACTTAACGCTCAGCAGCAGCCGAAGCGCACTATCATCATGATTGAGTCTGAGAGCCTCAAGAAATTGTGAGCGGTGCTGAAAAGTCTACATTGTGAATGTGGTCAATATAACGCATGAGTAGGTGAAACACTGAAGAGCTATACAATAACACTCTGTTCCCTAGGATTTCTTGAACGACATCCCATCCGAGTCTTTGTGAGGACTGACTCGGAACGAGCGTTTGGCGCCCGATTCAAGGGAGTGTAAATACGCGCAAATAACACTATTCCCCGCATCATCATGCACTGGCAGCAAAGAATCTATATATCCAATGCCACCGCAAAAACGGGAGGTGAACATTTCCATGAGCGACTGCAGCGCTGCATGCGTCCGCCAGACCGAGACGAGCCCCTCCGCCTGCTTCTGAATCAGCACTGCCTCCGGTTTTGTGAATGGCACCATCGTGTCCGACGATATGGTGGATGCTTGGTGATAGTTCAAAATGCCGATCGGCATCGTCACATTATCCCCGCTACGTAAGTAGCGGGTTCTAGGGTGCCACTCTTAAAACACCTTTTGGCGGAAAACTGCAAGTCGCGACACTTTTGGATTACATCTATTTGGTCGCACCATGTAAGGCAACATAGCAACCCGCGATTCCGATCCGGATCGCATGTGATTGCTTGCTGGTGTCCTCTATCGCGATCTCGCCTCTGGATTTTTCCCTCCGTCTTC
>JBBPTU010000253.1:0-31321 GCA_038094295.1 Tylopilus aff. beelii | reverse complement strand
AATGAGAACAATGCTGCGTTCTTGGACGGCACTATAGAGGCTATTGAGCAATATGCACACCCTGCTGCCACCATTCCGCTTGATCTGTCTCTTTGGCATCACAGGCTCGCCCATCATAACATTGCAGGTGTGAAGGCACTCCTGGAGCGAAATCTCGTCACTGGCATGAAGCTTGATGTGAAAACGCCCCCTCATCCTGTCTGTGAGCCTTGCATCGCTGGCAAGATGCATGCCAACCATTTCCCCCCGTCCGAATGGCATGCTAGTCGTCCTCTTGAGCTTGTCCACACCGATGTCCATGAAGTTCCCTATCGCACATTCTCTGGATGTCGCTATTGGGTCACCTTCATCGATGACTACTCCAGATTTCGTGTTATCATGCCCATTCAAGCCAAATCGGACGTTTTCGATGCATTCAAGCAGTTCAAGGCCTATGCTGAGAACCAGACAGAGTGACGTCTCAAAACATTGAGGGATGACAAGGGAGGCGAATATGTGAGCAATGCAATGCTGGAATTCACCACTCACAGCGGCATTGAGCATCTACAACCCCACCACCAAGTGTACCATCATTTCAGAACGTGCTGATTTCGATGAGCGCTATTTCCTTGCAGCCAAACATCGCCCTTCTCACCCATCCATTGCTCCTCCATCCACCGCATTGCCAACACCATCCTCCTACTCTCAACCAGTCCTGGATGACGATGAGGAGCAACCTCAGTCTATTGCTGCACAGATGCCCATTCCAGGGGAGAGAAATCAAGTATTGGCGCAATGCTGCTGCTTTGAAGGAATTGGCTGCCCACAAGAGTGATGGCACTTGGATTCTCGTCCCTAGGCCTTCTGACTGTCCAGTGATTGGTTCTAAGTGGGTCTTTACTAAGAAGTTCCACGCTGATGGCTCGTTTGAGCATTACAAGGGATGACTTGTCGCCCAGGGCTTCAATCAGCGTCCTGGATTCGAGTATCTCAAGGTCTTCGCTCCTACAGTCCGCTTACCAACTCTCTGCGGACATCATATTCGCCCTAGCTGCACTCCATGATCTCCATCTATGGTCTGTAGATATCTCCTATGCCTATTTGAATGGCGAGATCAACTGTGATGTCTACATGAAACAACCTGAAGGCTTTGCAGAAGGCAATCCTAGGGAACTCATTTGCAAGCTCAGGAAGGCGGTATATGGGACAAAGCAAGGTGGCAATCGATGAAACAAGAAGATGTGTGCTGTCCTAGAGTCTATTGGATTCAAACGGACCTATTCTGATGCTGCAGTCTTTATTTATACCAAGGACGACGTCCGAATCATTTTGCCTGTCTTTGTGGACGACATGACCTTCGCTTCAGCATCTCTCAATGCAATCAAGTCTACTTTGGCTAATTTGCACAAACACTTCAAAGTGCGCGATCTAGGCCCTACCACAGAGATTCTAGACATCAAGATCGACAGAGATCGCTCCAAACGTTCCATTCGCATCTCCCAGCGTCAGTACTGCATCGATATACTTTCTCACTTTGGCATGGCTGATTGCAAGCCTGCAACCACTCCAATGGACCCTGGACTGTGTTTGTCACATGATCAAGCCCCTTCTAATGAAGAGGAACGATCTTTGATGCGGTCCACTGATTATGGCGGTGCTGTTGGCTGTCTACAGTATCTCTGCTGTACCACTCATCCTGACATTGCATATGCTGCAGGCAAGCTTGCATCATTCCTTGGCAATCCTGGAGTCGCCCATTGGAACGCTGTCAAGCACCTTGTGGTACTGTGGGTGTTCTTCACTGCTGAACCTTTCCTCCACAGTCTGGGGATGGCCACTGGCACTGGCCTGGTGGTCACCTTTATCATCCTCACATGCACCATTCTGAGGGCCCACTCCACTGCTGTTGCTGCTCTGACTTGGCATCTGAAACTCATGACCCCCAAATCACCAAATGCAGTGACAGGAAACCTAACTTTATGTGTCTGTTCAATAAAGTTGAAAAGGTTTAGAGCCTCAAAGGAATGCCCCACTGGCTGCCACTGGTGATCCAAAGATTTCCTGTTTAACTCAAACCCCGAACTGTCAATTTTCACAGACACCTCCATCTCTCTTTCTTCATCTCTAGCACCATCATACTCTTCTTCAGCTGGGTATTCAGCCTCCCTGTAATAGTTATTGACCTTATTCAAAAATTCATAAAAACAGAATGTTCTGATTCAATGGTTTGTATAGAAGTCTCCTCCCCAAATAAGGTAACTCATTACTTGCTGATAGGACACCTCTTGCTTCACCATTAAATCCATTCAGACATTTTGTGACAAGACTCTGATTACAAGATGTGCTGAGGACACATTGTCATCCATAAATTGTTCCTGATGGTGGGTGATTGCTGCATGAAGGGTTTGAATATCAAAATGTATAGATAAGTCATTTTTTGTTATGTAGTCTGTGATGTAGTATACCAAAGCTTTGGCAGCCAGGCATGAACTGACATATTTGATGTCCATATTGCTTTGAATAAGAAACAAAATAATATTGTTAAAATTATTGATTCATGGGTGGAAACAGCACAAGATGATTGCCTGTGACTTCTTGTCTATCATTGTAGAGGGCTGTGTGCAACCATCCACATGCATCCAACAATTCACATTGGTCCTCTCTGCCGATGGGGGGAGATGCTTGTAACAAGTGTCAGTATAAATGTGCCAGTTACACTTCTTGGCCAAATCAGTTACAAACTCATGGAAGCCAGCAATGAATGACTGTGGATCACTTTTCACAATGTGTGGAGCCCAAGAAAGTTGAGGATTATTTGCAGGTTCTTGTTTCCTGTCTTCAAATTGTGAGACTAAGTGATCCATGTCCAGTGTCTAGGACCTGGCATGCCTGGCAGTTCACATTTGATAATATCCTCAAGCCATGTGAACATATCACCCTGGAAATGGTCATCTGTCATTAGATGGTCATGCAGCTCCTGAGGGGATGGGTTTCTGTCCAGCCATAGTAAGAGATGGCAATGTAATGTCCCCCATCCCTGTGCCTCGACTGTCCCATAGTATGCAGTACATTTGCCAAATAGCTCACCCTCTCAGCCATGACGCATGACAATGTTGAAACAGGTTTGAATCATGATATCAAATGCATGGGCAGCTGCATCTGGATGCTGTGACACAAATGTTGCATGATTGTAGGTTGACTGGGAGCACCATTGGTCCTTCAAGAGACCTCCTAGCAAAGCCAACAAGACCAAGGAGAGATCATGGGGATTCAAGGTTATAAACAAGGGTGGGGTAGAGTAATGACGAATGAGTGACTGGATCTTGTTGCACCTACAACAAAGCTTATAACCAGCACAACTCTGTACATTCTTTGAGGCCATATGAAGTATTTGCAGAAGCCTGAACAGGAGGTCTCAGACCCTACATCACTGTTGGCTATGGCAGTAGCCTTTGCCCTATCAACATTACTCCCAAGGTTCTACAATGGAATGCTGGAGAGTGGATACATGTCCCTGGTTGCAACCCTGTTGTATCAAATGTGGTGTTCTCTGCTGCACAGTATGTTCCTCAACCTCCCCACCAGCAAGTTCTGCAGTTACCTGGTCCATGTCAGGGAATACATTGGCCCAATCCATCCTGCAGTGAATGCATCTGAGGGAAGCCTCAACCAGTGGGGCAAGAGATCTCATCAAGGATGAGTATCTAAGTTGACTCCACGCCTGGTGGATGTCCCCTCCCCTCTCCCCTCCTCCTCCTCCATCTCACTGTTACAGTTTGGCAAGATATGGTGCGCCATCAGGAGGACCTCCATTTCGCACTTCAGGAAGCTGTCATCAATGGGTTCTACCAAGGAGTCATAGCATATATTGACGATGAAGTGCTCCCTGGTGGAGACTTTCCTTGGGACACCATAGAAGACCACTTCGCTATAAATGAGGAAATCCTGGACTGACTCCGTGGTTGGTTTGACTGTTTCTTCCTCATTTTCTCTATGTTTCTGGTGGGCCCTCACCACAATCTGTATTTGTGCTTACTTCATCCTGTACACCATCATACAGACCTTATCAATGGCCTAGAATGGCCGGGGAAAGTTGAAAATAGGTAAAGTGAACATGGGGAATCGAATGGGAATGGTTAGGAAGCAATTGGAGCAATGAAGAGACAATGAGAGCGTAATCACCAAATCTAACACTTGGGGCATCCGAAATGCATACATGATGTTGTCACATACACATAGTTTGGAAAAGCTTGCAGTGCTCTGTTGGTTTCCTTCATACAGAATTTTTGGTTGTCTTCAGGAAGACCTGCAGGCAGAGTTTCTTGTGTTGCACATCTGGATCAACAGATCGAAGCCTGGTTTGAACAGCAATGGGATGCTGCTCCAAACAACTTGGATGGGACCCAAATCTCAGGTGATCAGGACAGCACATATGACGAGTAGAGAATGCGCATGGTATACAGTTGGTGTGTCTACACTTGTCACCTGAAGAACTTGCAGAATGCACTCAGCTGGATGGATGATAATGAAAGCAAGTATTGTCTACACTGAGAGTTCTGGAGGGGGAGCTGCAAAGTGGATTGGGTGAGTGTGATGACTTCATTTTCTATTGATCCCTGACTAAGCATACTGACTGCATATAAAAAGACTGCCAGCTGCTCATGTGTGCTTGGTCTCTAACCACAAAGAACTACAGCTGTCAACAATGGGTAAATGTGACAAGCATCCTACAGATAAAACTATGGAGCAGAAATGTGTGCAGTGAGTGGTTGATGTGATATAAGCACCTGCACTGTTTGATCTACTTTAGTGGTTTGCATACTCTGACTGAAGAGGTGGCTTGGCAATACACAGGCTGGTGATGGATCAGCTTCTTGTTAGATTTGGTGATTATGCTCTCATTGTCTCTTCATTGCTCCAATTGCTTCCTAACCATTCCCATTCGATTCCCCATGTTCACTTTACCTATTCCCAACTTTCCCCAGTCATTCTAGGCCATTGTGAGGCTTCTACCCATACAGAACACACACTTGTAGTGTTGTGTTCACATTGTGGTGCACCTGTTTACATTTGTTGTAGCTGAGGCGTACTTACTCCTGGAGCCCACATTGTTTCCTCTTTGGTTACTCACTGTGGACTCCAGGTCTGTATCTTCATTTACCACTCTCTAATACATTGGTTACTCACTGTGGACTCCAGTCCTAGCCCCTAGAACTGTCCTGAGTCGTCCTATCAAGTGGCTAGTCCGCTCTCTTCCATTTTCGCCTTTTATCACTTCTACCCACCAATGTGCTAACTGAATCTGGATAGCTGTGGCGCTGATAGTGTCATATCACAAACTGGCATTATCAAAGCAGGAGCTGATTGTGATGCTCTGATCAATGTCCAGCAAGTGACAGCTCCTTCAACTAGTGATCATGTGACAAAGCATGCTGAGAGTACTCCAGACCTGTGACAAAACAGCCTGTTTGTGGGAAATGGGCTATCAAGGGCGTGCTGATAGTGGTGCAAATGCTTGTACCCCATCTGATAATGGAGCTTGTTGATGAGAACCAGGTCACACAATATAGTGTGCATCTTCTTACATATGGTTTCCTTGCCTCTATCATTAGCAATGGGTTCATGCTGCCTTCTACTAGCTGCATCACCAAGTTGTTGTCATTCACAAATGAGCAGGCAGGTGTATATGCACTCAGTTGCCTGCTCCCCACCACCACCTGGAGGATCTTTCAACTGTTCAGTGATCACTTGGAGGAACTCTGTAATTTAGCCACAAACAAACCATTGACCATCTGGATCATAGGACATGTCACCTCTACCTGGTTTATGAAGGGGAGTGAGCCAGATAGACAGGCCTCAATTACTGTGATGCCACTGTCCACCACTTGGTGAAGCAGGCTGCAAAGATGATTCATGGATTTTCATTGCCTCCAGGTGGTAGGATCCATACAATATTTCACCATGTAAGAATCTTATGGTCATGTTGTGGATGCCCCAGGGGAAACACTGGTCTTCATCCATGCCATTAAATGGCAGAGCAGTAGAAACTCCAACAAATGTATAAGTGACTTGACATTGCTGTGTAATTGTCTTGATGGGTGTAATTACTCAGGAGCTATTTGGAGAAGTATATAATGCACAGAATGTCTTCACATCCAAGGCTGACATGTCATACTCCTACCTCCTCACCTCCTCACCCTGCACATGCCAACTTGGTGGTTCTGCATACAACATCTCAGACAAGTCACCCAGTGATAAGAAGTTGGTGCTTTCCTGGCACCTTGACTCAAACCAGATCCATCCACAGCTCACTAAGACCCCCACTTGTCTACAATCTGGAAGTTCCCCTGAACCACAAAATGCAGTTGATACATCTGTCCCTACAGCTGAATTTTATATTCACGAACAAGCTGAAGACCAGACCCCTGACTCTGTACCCAGAGATGAAGAAGACAAGACAGAACCATAAATCCACGTCAACACTGACCCACTCACTGACCCACTGCAGCATTTCGATGAGCCAGAAAACCCACATCTGGAGGAAGGTGAAGAATGCTTTGGCCTCTTTGACCCAGACAATGAGGAATCCCCCTTTTTGAATACCCTCACCCAAATTCATGAAAGAACACAGCGAGCGATTGATGCAGCAATGGCCAACAAATGTAAGGAAAACAAAGCAGCTCTCCCTAACAGCTTCTCTGGAGAAACAGGATGCAAACTCTTAGATCTTCGATCATACTACCACCAAGGGAGACATGCAGCAATGCATCACCTTCCTCAACAGAATGAGTAAAGGGCAAGGAAAGGCCTTCACTGAATGATGATATGATCAGATATATGAAGACAAGGAGAAAGGGAAACAGATCACATTCCAGAAGCTATCCAAGAGCTTCCTCACCACCTTCTGTCCAGCCTCCATGGAATAATGAGCCAGGAATGCACTCTATGCTATGGATGTCCACAAATTTAAAGGAGACTTCCACAAGTTCAGGACAGTCTTCAAGCTAGAGGCTGGGCAAGTCAAGATGAAAGATGTCAATGATGTCTTCAGAATTCTCTGACAAGCAGTTGACCTTGATACAGCCAAGGCAATGAATGGCCTTGGTCGATCCCCCACCCAAGGATATGAAAGAATGGTTAGATAAGGCAGGAAAGTTCTATGACCTAGCCAAACAGAACAAATATGACTGAGGAGGAGGGACAGGTTGGGCCCCCTCAATCCATCGACACACCAACAAGCGAAACCCATATCAGATGGATGTAGATGCTATTTGTCTTACACCTGATGAAAGAGCAGAGTGTTTCACTAAAGGACTCTGCTTCATCTGCAAGAAACTGGGATGCTCAACCAGGAATCACTCCCAGAGGAAGCTGAAACCAAGTAAGGGCCATGGAGATCAAAAAGGTATCTCCAATTAGAAAGTTTATGAAGGAACAGGGGATCTCCAAGGAAACCACAATCAAGACCCTTAGGATCTGCTACCAGAAGCATGATGAAGAAGAAGAAGGGAGCAGCAATGATGAAGCCATAAACTGGATCTCTGCTGCCAAGTATTTTTGAAGGGAAAGGAAGGATTGATGTCTTCACTTCCCAGAATCACACCTGTAATAGTAACAAGTACCAAGTCTAAGTCTATGAGAATCCCCACTTCTCTCTACACTGGTACTGCAGGACAAATCATCAACAAGCTTGTGCTAGTGGATAGTGGAGCAACGGGATGTTTTATTGACTGGCATCTTGTCAATAAAGCTGGATGGAAAAAGGAGCAGATGAAAACCCCTTTAAGAGCAAGCAACGTTGACAGGACCACAAATAGTAACAGACTGATCAGGCACCAGGTTATCCTGACCCTTAGGATCAGAGGTAAAAAGCAGCAATGGATATTTATGATCATAGACTGTGGGAAGGAAAGCCCAATTCTGGGACTACCATGGCTATGCAAAACGAACCCCCTCATCAATTGGGCAGAAGGGACAGTAGAGCTCCTGGATGTCTTGCTCAAATTATGACATGACTCCTCAAAAGCAGTAATCCAGCAGTACCTTATCTGATACCTAGGAATGGATCTGGACACCCAAATTGCCAAACTCTGGAAAAAGAAGCTCAATCACGAAGCTGCATGTGCCTACCAAATAAGGAAAACTACAGTCTCCACTACCCTGGCTACAGCAGCTAAGAAGGCCAAAGTAACCCTGCCCCCAGCCTACAAGGCTTACAAAGAAGTATTCAGAGAACCTCTGAACAGAGAATTCCCACCATCAAGACAATTTGATCACACTATAGAGTTAACCAAGGAATTCATTCTGAAACGAGCCAAGTCATACCTGCTAAACCCACAGAAAACAAAGGCTTGCAAGGAATTCGTCGATAAACACCTGAAAAGTGGGAAAATAGTCCCATTGAAATCCCCACAAGCCTCCCCATTCTTGTTCATCCCAAAGAAAGATGGAAAGCTTAGACCTTGTCAGGACTATCGGTATGTCAATTCAGGAATGATCAAGAATGCCTACCCCCTCCCACTAATCTCCAACCTTGTAGATAAGCTAAAAGACTCCTTGATTTTCACTAAAATGGACGTAACATGGGGGTATAATAATGTCCTCATCAAACCAGAGGATTGGTGAAAGGCAGCCTTTGTCACTTCCTTCAGCCTCTTTGAGCCCACTGTTATGTTCTTTGGCCTATGCAACTCCCCTGCAACTTTTCAAGCCCTTATGGATCACATCTTCAGGGATATGATCACCAAGGGATGGCTGATCATATTTACATGGATGACCTTCTCATCCACTCGATGAACCAAGAAGACCATGATCGGCAGATGAGAGTGGTCCTCCAGCAGATGAGGGACCATAAGTTGTACCTAAAACTGGAGAAGTGCAGCTTCAACATAGCAGAGGTGGAATACCTGGGAATGGTGGTGAAAAAGGGGGAAGTAAAGATGGATCCTACCACACTCACCACTATCGAGAACTGGCAACTGCCCACATTAGTCAAGGCTATCTGATCCTTCATTGGATTCTGTAACTTCTACCAGAAATTCATTGCAGGATTCTTGGATTTAGCATGTCCTCTTCATGACTTAACCATGAAAGGGGCCCCCTGGAACTGGATGTTGCCCTGGCAGACAAAATTGCCTGCTCCACCTTGGATGATCCCTTGGTTCTTGATGCGCTCCACATCATGTCTTCCACCTTATCCCCCTTTCCCCATATGGCCCCAGGAAACTGGATGTTTCTCAATGGTGCCCTGTACTTTAAGGGCTGCCTTTATGTTCCTGAGCCCCTCTGCCACAAGTTATTGCAGCAACTCCATCTCGCCCCTGCTGGAGATCATGAGGGCTGCTTCTGCACCTTGGCCTGGGTCTCCCACAAGTACTGGTGGCCTGGCCTCTCCTCCCAGGTCCAGTGTTTTGTTCAAGGGTGCTTTGAGTGCCAAGCCAACAAGGTCAACACCTACCCAACAGTTCCTGGCCTTTCCCCCATCCCATTATCTGTGACCCGCCCCTTCTAGCAGATCTCAGTGGATCTTATCACCAACCTCCCCAATCAGGTACTTTCAACTCTGTCATGGTCATGGTTGACCATGGCCTTATGAAGGGGGTAATTTTCATCCCATGTACCAAGAGTGCTTCTGCAGCAGATGTCACAACCCTTTTCTTTCAATATGTCTTCCATAGATACAGCCTCCACAACAAATGCATCTCCAACTGAGGGGTGCATTTTGCATCAGCATTTGTTAAAGAACTAGCTAGACTCCTCAAATATGATGTTGCCTTATCCACTGCCTACCAGGAAACCTACCTACACATCTTTTGTGGCAACTCCCCCAAGAAATGAAGTGAACTCCTTCCCATGGCAGAGTTCTCTCATAATTCTGCCACACACTCGGTTACCAACATCTCCCTGTTTTCCTTAATGATTGGCTATGAACCTAGGGTCTACCCACCACTTTCCAAGACTACCTTCCTCCCAGCCCTAGAGGATTGCATGAAGCTCTTAGACAAAGCATGAACTGAAGCACTGGCAGCTCATCAAAAGGGACAACAAGACATGCAGGAACACATCAGCATGCAGTTCAAGGGATGGAAGCTAGGAGACAAGATCTGGCTTGAGGCCAAAGACCTCTGCATCAAATTCACCCATCAAAAACTTGCCTCCAAACAAGTGGACCCTTTTGAAATTACCCAAGTTGTCAGCAAATTAAACTATCACCTGGCACTTCCATCAACATGGAAGATACATAACATATTCCACACCACTAAGTTGACTACAGCCACTACTATGTCTGAATTCAGTCCTGCCTTCACACAACCACCCCTGCAAATAGTCAAAGGGGAAGCAGAATACAAAATAGAAACCACCAAATGCCACCATTGCAAGGGGAAAAGCTGGGAATACCTGATTGGGTGGAAGGGCTACACCAACAGTGAAGATACCTGGGAACCTGTGATCAATCTTTCCCATGCAAAAAGGACATTAAAAGATTACCAAGCACAATTTCTGAAGGACTTCCCAAAGCAAACTTAATCCTTCCTTACTCCCACCATGTTCTCTGTCCTTGACCTTTGCATGCTTGCCCTCTCATACCTTATGATTACCTTTCTGGCTGTGTTCTATTGGAGCTACAGCCAATATAGACTTGCCCTGTCCTTGTCCTCCCCCTGGGGAACTATATCCCTCACCATCGCCCCCACTAGGATTTCCAGACCCATTGGTTCTCACTGGGATACCGCTCCCACTGCCTCACTAACTAGACCTGCATCTCCCCCGATAATCACTTATGCACCCATGCCACCAGCACCACCAGTCCCACCCCCACCCCTCAGGAGATATTAGACCAAAACTGGAGACAACAGTGGGTGACCACTGATCACAAGGAACATGAAGGGAGTGAGGTATAAAGGAGTATGACCAACTCCACCTTCTCCAGAACCATGCAACCTCTCTCTCACTTCCCTAACCATGTCCTGGCTTCCCCAATTGACCTCTACCCATCCCCATCCCTCGCTGTCGCTCTCCCCAATGACTGCAAGATTCCAGAGGAGATTCCCCTCTTCCTCAACCTCCTCACCACTTGCCAGCAGAGAGAACTATGCTCCATCCTCCTTGAATGTCCCCCTGCCCTGCTCAAATTCCAGGCCCTCCCAAACTACCAGACCTTCTCCCCTCTCACGGACTATATCTTGGCCATCAACACCCTCAAACAATCCCTCATTGCTCTTTCCTGGATAGGAGGAGAGCCTGTGCCACCTACAAAAATGGCAGTGGTCTTTGCTGTATTGTCATCAATCCCTAGGTACTATGATGGAATGCTAGAGAGTGGATACATGCCCCTGGTTGCTACCTTTTTGTACCAGATGCAACATGCCCTAGTGCATTGTGTGTTCATTAACCTCCCCACCAGTGAATTCCAGGGATATCTGGTCAGGGTCTATGAGTATGTCAGCCTGATTCATCTCACAGTGGACACATCTCAGGGACTTGCCTTCTCTCTCCCCATGTGGGGCCTCAATCAATAGGATCAGAGACCTCATTGAGGATGAGTACCTAAGTCACCCCCATGTGTGGTGGATCACCCCTCTTCCTCCTCCACCTCCTCCCTCATGTGCCCTCCCCACACCATCAACTTTGTACCTCCCTCTGGAACAGGTACTGGAACCACAACCTCATTGGCCAGTGGACCCACTCTCATGGAACCTTGAGCCAAGTCCCCCTCTTTCCCCTCCACTTTGTCTGATGCCACCATCTCCAAACTTGATGACATGTCCAGCAAAGTCTCCACCATAGCAGATACCAGCTGGGACTCAACCCATGCCCACTGCAGAGTGACCTATCATAGTAATCATCTCCCCCACTCCATGCTCTATGCTATCACCAACTCAGCCTGTGTTGCTGCAAGAACCACAGTCATGAACATGGCAGCCCCCACCCCAGAACTTCTTATCTACCATGAGCAAGCTCATAACCTGGCTCTGGGTGATGACCACCATTAGTGTGGAGCTACCAGGCATTGGCATCTGGACTGTCCCCAGTATACCTGCCCAGGATGTCACATCGTTGCTCCTGGACATCCCCAGTATATGTGCCCAGTCCAACCTCATACTTGCCTGCACTGTGGCCAATGGGGCCATCCTGAGCGATGCTGCACTGCCAACCTTCCCCCAGATGAGTTGGAATGGGATGACTACAATGAACTCTGGAATGAGGGGGACCATGATGCAGATAGAGATTGAGGTAGTACCTCAACCTGTAGCAGAGGATAATGTTATGGTCTGGACTGACATGGTACACCATCAGCAGGACCTTCATTATGCTTTGCAGGAAGCAGTCCTCAACAGGTTCTATCAAGGAGTTGTCTCTTACATCAACAACAAAATTGTATCAGGAGGAGACTTTCCATGGTCCAATATAGAAGATTGCTTTACAGTGGAAGAGGACATTATCTGGTAACTACATGGTTGGTTTGACTACTTTTCCCTTCTTTCATGTATGTATTGACCAGGCCCACATCACAACCTTTATTTTTGCTTACTTTATCCTGTACACCACAATACAAACCTTATCTAGATCTCCCTGGCTTACGTAGTATGTCTTCCTGCAGATGTGAGAACCTCTCTCATGTCACTCTTTGTTTCTTCTCATGGATGCTAATCCTCTCCCATGGCTATATCTCTCATTATGGCCACGTCTTCCTGTTCCTCAGTACTGACATACAAATACCCCAACACAGGCACCCTGTACTTTAGTTTGATCTATGCAATCTACCTGCATTCTCATCTCTTCCACTATGAAGATAGGTTCTTCTAGCAAGACTACTGCCAGACTGGATCCTCTTTACCAAGCCTTGCTCATTATCCTCTATGTCTACTGTTCATTACTAGACAAACTCAGGAGATGGGAATGACAGGACGTGTATTGTAACACCTTCAATGATGAGAAAGGCATGGATAAAAACCTTGCTTTTAGTGGGAACAAAGATGTTGAGATTGTTGATGGTCCATTTCACCACTGTATTACAGAGCAATATTTGCTGTACAAATGAACCCAAAAGTGCCCCGTTCAAGAGACCAAGATTGTTGAAGAATGCTCATGTGTGAGAAAACCAATGAGTGAGATTGTGTAGGATGAGATGGACCAGATAACTTTGCACAGCAGTGTGTGACAAGCGTAAACTTGCTGTGAATAGTAACAGAGGTTGTATAGTAAGGTTGCAAATTATCAGGTGGATCAATTCAGGACAATTGAAGACCCAGACAACAGCTCGGACAGGGTGAACCAAGGGCATGCTTGTGTGCACATGTAGGGGGTAGTGAGATGGAAGAGATTGACCATGGTTTATGTTGCATAAATAGCTCGAATATAGGGGTGTAGATTGCATCATGACTTTGGAATGCTGATATCACCCTTTATAAAGCCTGAGGGGTTAACTTGCAACTTGGCATCCTACAGTATCTGCTACCAAGAAAACTTGGGATCTACTATGGCACAATGTGGACAATGGCTAACTACTCTAACTTAAACTGACAGTATGTGATGGCATATATAGAGGACAGTGGAACAAAGAGTGGGTTCATTGTTATCAAGTTGGAGTGTAATGCAAGCAACAACATTGTGAAATCACTTGCAGTGAAGGACAACATATTCCATGGACAACAGATGCTAACAAGCATCTTCACTGATGATCTTTCTGATGGAGATCACTTGATGTTCTCTGCAATGCAGCACTACAGGAGGGATCTCCTGAACTAATCAGATCGCCTGTTTTATCATGAAATACAATGAAAACAAGCAGGTGTACTCTGACTTGTTTGATATTGACCTTCCTTGGATTGAGACTGCAGTGGAGGAGTGAGTGATACTTACCACCTCCTGCATAATTTAACAAGGCAATAGATTATATGAACAGCAGCATATAAACTTTGGCATCTTGGTATATTGGATGGTTGTTGCCCTTTTCATTTGTGGCAACATGTGAAGTGGGCTAACACCAGTGACAATTAATGAGTGGGACAACAGGAATTTCAAACTTCCTGCCTTGCAGGCCAGATTTCTGGTTCAGGAAAACATTGTGACTTATGTGGTTGAAACACATACCTCCATGAGGAAGAAAAGGTTTCTGTGCATGTTAGATTGCCATCAGCACAACAACCAGGGTGAGGACTGCCCTTACCTCATGCTTCACCTTGCAACTGAATTTCAGGTCAAACATGCAAGTGAGGACAATCTTCTCAACATAGCACTTGTATTACAAAGGTTGGGCTTGTTTACATTGTAGAGTGCTGGAACTGATTACCATTGATAGTCTTTCTATTGATGTATTGGGACACAAAGGGATGTAGACATCTCCATGGCTGACTGGTGCAAGACTTCTGGGGTGGTGTAGTAATAACACCTGTTGTTGGAGAGCAGAGCATTGAGTGGACATATATTGTAATTGATAACATGGGTGCTTGTGGGTCCAGGATTGCCTGGAGGGCTATGCTATTATATTTACCTCACTCCCAGAGTTGACCACTGCATCATAAATGTTATTTCCCAATTGGGCTTTAATGGTGATGAGGTGGCTGTGCATCTGACACTCTAACAGGTGAGTGACAGTGCTTACCAGGGGTGCCTGTGTCTTCATGTGGATCTGGTTGGCTAACACATTGCTTAGTTCTTTTGACATATCTAACAATTCACCCACCATCACATTCACTAGAGTCACCAGCAATTTATTCAAGACCTTGTGCAGGCTCATGGCAAGCAACAGTTTGGTCCTGTGAACTGGGCTGAACATTCATGAAGGTTTGATCAGGGTTTGAAAGGTGCATTTTGTTTCATCTTGTTTGTTTCATTCTTTCCTCTTGTTCCCTGATATTGTTTCAGAGTGTCTCACAGCTCAGTTGTCCTTCATAATGACATCTTCACCTTCAGTGCAGGATTGATGAGTGTATGTAGTGCACTCAGGCCCAGGTAAGTGTCTCCTTGACTCAT
Source organism: Tylopilus aff. beelii (assembly GCA_038094295.1). Classification (NCBI taxonomy): domain Eukaryota; kingdom Fungi; phylum Basidiomycota; class Agaricomycetes; order Boletales; family Boletaceae; genus Tylopilus; species Tylopilus aff. beelii. The sequence continues at coordinate 16,366 of JBBPTU010000253.1, read as the reverse complement.
TCCACATTCTATGCTGAGGTTCTCTTTCATTTCCCTTTCACTGTTCTTGGCTGGTGTTCAGTATTCCTGCTGTTCACTGGTCATTTCCAGCTCTTGGCACAACATTCTTGACCTGCTAGAAGATGGGTGTGAGTGGTTCTCCAGGGTTCCATAGGTTTTGAGGTGTGTCACACTGTTCAACAGCATGCTTGGATTGCTTCTGATGTTCATCATTTACAGCTTTCTGCTGGCTATCAGGGTCTCTGGCCTCATCAGTGCAGTTTCTAGGTCGGTCATGGGCAGCACTGTGTCATGCAGGCAGGACATTCTTGTCCTGTGCTACAGGTAGGATGACTTCATTTTATCTCAGTGCTGATCATTCTGGATAGTTCACAGGTCTCGGTGGGATGTACACACCATCCATTACCTGCCATCAGGTGGTTCTGGCCTCCTTAACAGTTTGCTCAGCAGTGTAGCCTCAGTGCTCAAAGATATTGACTTCATCAGTGCTCCCATACGAGCAACCAGACTCAGGTGTGTACATCACAGCACATTTGTCATCACTGCAATCACTCTGATCTACCAATGTGTACATTGCTGACCCTCATTTGTAGTTCCATCTGACTGTAGCAAAATGTGCTACAGCTTGGCAATCTCTGATTGGTTTATTATCAACTTCTTAGTAATATGTGTCAATGATTGTTTCCCCAGGGTTCCAGTACAAGGAATCTCCACCAGGTAAGCATAATTTCCCTCTGTTATTATATTTGAGTGTCCTGGTGCTAATCAGGTTCTGTACCCTAGGACACTCCTTTAACCCATGGTTGTGAGATCCACATCCATAGCAGGTAAAGGGGGGTCTTGTGTTGGGGTATGGTTTCTCCCTCTGAGGGAGCTCAGTAGGTGATTCCCTAGGTCTAGCTGGTATTCTAGGTACTTTCTCAGTAGGAGTAGCTTCCTTGTTGTTGAGATATCCAGTGATTTATACTGGCTTCCTAAATACATCTGGTATGAGGGGACTTAGTTTCAGAGCTCTGAAATATGCCTTGATATAAGCTGGGTCCTTTATGTCTAGCCTGGACATTTTCTTTACCAGTATGTCCAATTCTTGATCTTTAGAGCTTTTCTGACCTAGTTTCTTGTCCTTGCATAGAGGATTCTTTGAGCTCTGCTTATGGGAGTCCATGTTACTAAAGCTCTGATAGTGATTCTTCACCTTCCTGTGGTGAATTTCCAGGTCTAAGTCATCTTCACTCTCAGTACTGGGTTCTAAATCTGGATCTGGCTCACTTTCTGAGGTGAGTTCCTCAGAATCTTCTGATAGATGTTCAGCATGAATTGGTGTATCCCATAGTCTTTGATCAAAGTGATTGTGGTGGAGGAGTTGTTCTACCACCTTACATATATCTTGAATGGAATATGGTGTAGTCACATCTTTAGTAGGGCTTTGTTACAAGACATGTCCTGTCGTTCCCTTCTTTGTCGCTCGTTGAGCAACGAACAGTATATGTAGAGTATGACCAGCAAGGCCTGATAGAGGTAGTCCAGTTCTGTGATGGTCTTGCTTGAAGAAGCTATCTTCACAGTGGAATGAGATGAGAACACAGGTAGATTGCGTAGATCAAACTATAGTACATGGTGCCAATCTAGGATATTTATATGTAACTGGGATAGGGGAAAACACTGCTATAATAAGAGATATAGCAGTGGGAGCATCAGGGCATCCATGAGAGCAAACAAGGCACATGTGAGATGGGGTTCTCACATGTGTGGGATATCATAGGATCTGATGTGAACAAATCTAAAGTGAGTCCATATGGCAGTGTACAGGATGAAATAGACAAGAAAGGAAATGATGGCGTAGGCCCTGGGAACGGAGACGACGAAGAAAGGAGAAATAATCCAGATATCGATGGAGTCAGTTGATAGACTGCTCTGTGGAGAACGCACCGTCTACGTCTTCCCAAGGGAAGTGATCCCCAGGTATAACCTCTTCACTGCAAAATGAGACATACCCCTCATAGGAGCCCTGTTCTATAGCCTGTAAGATTGCCTCATGAAGTTCAGTCGCATGAACCAATGAGTCATCCCAGACTGTAACATTCCCCCCGCACAAGGCTGAACCACCAGTTCAGTTTCTATCACAGCCATCAACATCCCCCTCATTCCAGATGACGTCTGTATCATCCCACTCAAGTTCATCCTCACTGACCAAGTCAGGGCAGTAGTGGAAAGGATGACTGCATTTTCCACAGTAATTGCAAGGTTGAGGGTTATCTGGGCATTGATAGTGGGAGTGCCCAGGTGCAGTATGCTTACATCTGGGACAGGTGTAGCAGGGGCAGTTGGGACAAAAGTGGAAGGGGGAGTCGCAGGAATAGCACTTGTTGACAGAGAAAGGGGTGATGGCAACAGCATGGGAAGGGGGAATGGGGGCAGTGGGGACTGCAGGCTTTGGCGTCTCAGTGGCAGTTGCCTTAATTCCAGAGATAGCTATGGCAAGGGTGGCTCAGACAACTCGGCAGGGGAGAGGGTTACCATGATAGGCCCTGCCCAGGTGGGCTCTAGCAGGATCCCATCTGGCGTCCCCCTTCATGGAGGAGGCATCTCCATCAGAATCATCAGAATCATCAAGGGAAGGAATTGTGGAGGAGTTAGAGATAGGAGGGAAAGGTGGGGCTGCCATGGGATCGGCCTCGGGGCAGGGAGGTGGTTTTGGGAGTACAAAGTTGATGGTCCATACTTCATGTTGTGGGTTGGTGGGGGTGGGGGTGGGGGTGGCATCAGTGGAAGAAGTTGGGGTCAGGTCTGGTGTGGAAATCTCAGCAACCTGTCTTCCCATAGGTCATGTACCCCAGTGACAGTGGTGAGAGTTTCTAGAGGGGACAGGCTTGGCGGGGGTCAGAGTGTCATCCACTGGTACGTCCCCCTCATTCCATCATTTGAAGACCTTGACCAGGTATTCATGGAGGACGCTGCAGGGGAATTGGAGAAACATGTCGTGCACCAGGGTACATCGCAACGAGTGCGGAATGGTTTCCACCAAGGACAGGAAGTTGTGTCCCAGCAGCTTGTCAAAGTGCCTTGGTAGGACCTTTGATAAAGCAAAGATGGCAGATGTCGTCTCCAAGTTGGACAGCTCAGACCAACATAGGACATGAGTGGCATGGCAAAGGGTGTGGATGGCAAGGATGAGGTTGTGGAGGGGACCAGGGATATAAGCCTTCTGGGACTGGTAGACCCTGAGGTGGTCCAGGTTCTCCAGGACCTGGGAGACGTGCTTGTGCTTGGCAGAGTGGGGGAGTAGGTCTAGGAAGAGGGGGAGTTCCTCAGGTATGGGGTATTCATTGTGGAAACGGGTCTCGACCTGATCTAGGGATAGTGCGAGAGGGGAGGAGGAGGTGGAGAGGTGATAGTAGATGAGCATGTTGATGGGGGTACTTATCCTCCTTTCTCTCCTCTTCTTATAGGTTATCGGGTGGAGCCTCTCCTTCCATCATGGGATGGTTGGGGTCAGGAACCCACTGTGGTTGCCAGTTCCTATCCAGAGTGGCCTGATCTGGAGGTGGTGGCCCCACGGGTGGTGGTGGCGCTTCCAGATTTGGAACTGGTGGCATGACAGGGACAGTTGGAGGTGGTGGAGTGGGAGTGTGAGTGGGTGGTGCAGTTGGGGTGTTGTCCCAGTCCAGGTTTGGGATTCCTGGGAATCTGGTTGGGGAGAGAGCTAATGCAAAGGTCCCCCATGGGGAGATGATTTCCAAGCGGAATCCATGTTGGCAGTAGCTCCAGGAGTACATGCCCAGGGAGGACAGGAATACGTAGGAAATAGTGAGTGCACAGAGGTCAAAGAATGAGAACATGGTGGTGTGAGGGAGAGATGGGGTTATTTCCGGTTTGGGAAATTCTTGGGGAAGTGCAATTGATAATCCTGTATGGTCTTCCTGGCATGAGAAAGGTTTCCAGCAGGTTCCCAAGTGTTTTCGCTATCAGCATAGCCTTTCCACTTGATCAGGTACTCCCAGGCTTTCCCCTTGTGACAGTGGTGCTTGATGGTGTCAATTTCATACTTCATTTCCCCTTCAATCATCTGGGGGGGCAGTCGGGCAGAGGTGGGACCAAACTCCTTGGTAGTAGTCACTGGAGATAGTTTTGAGGTGTGAAATATGTTGTGTATTTTTCAAGTAGATGGAAGGTACAGTCGGTAGTTCAGTCGACTGAGGACCTGGGCAATTTCAAAAGGGCCTACCCACTTTGGAGTGAGCTTCTGATGGACGAACTTGATTCTGAGGTCTTTTGCTTCCAGCCAAACTTTATCCCCTACCTTCCATCCTTTAAACTTGGAGTTTGTCTATTCCAGCATATCTTGTTGGGCTTTCTGGTGGGTGGCCAATGCTTCCATCCTTGCTTTTTCGAGTAACTTCATATGGTCTTCAAGGGCGGGGAGGAAGTTAGTCTTAGTAAGAGGTGGGTATGCTTGGGGTTCATAGCCCATCATCAGGGAGAATGGGGAGGAGTTGGTAACTGAGTGTACGGCAGGATTATGGGAAAACTCAGCCATTGGAAGGAGTTCACTCCACCTTTCAGGGGTATTCCCACAGAAGATTCACAAATAGGTTTCTAGTTCCTGGTTCACCCATTCTGTTTCACCATTGGTTGATGGGTGATAGGCAGTAGAGAGGGCAACATCGTATTCCAGTAGTCGGGCCAGTTCCCTAGCAAAGGCTGACGCAAAGTGCACCCCACAATCTAAGATACATTTGTCATGGAGCCCAAAACGTGGAAAGACATGCCAAAAGAAGAGGGAAGCAATGGCTGCTGCCGATGTGGTTTTGGTGCAAGGGATGAAAATTACCCCCTTTGTAAGGCCATGGTCTACCACAACCATGACTGAATCAAAAGCACCCAAGGGGGGAAGGTCTGTGATGAGGTCCACCAATATTTGCTGGAAGGGGCGAGTTGTGGAAGAGGGAATTGGGGAAAGGCCCAGGACTGTAGGGTGAGTATTAACCTTGTTCGCCTGGCACACATAACATCCCTGGACAAATGGCAGACATGGGAGGTGAGGCCTGGCCACCAGTAGTCACAGGAGACTCAAGCCAATGTGTGGAAGCGACCCTCATGACCCCCAGCAGGGCAAGAGTGGAGTTGTTGCAGTAACTCTTGGCGGGCGGGCTCAGGGATGTACAGTCAGCCCTTGAAATAGAGGGCACCATCAAGGAATGTCCAGTCAGTGGGGGAGGTGTAGGGGAGGAGGGGGGTGGCTGAGGACATGGTGTGCAAAGCGGTCAGGATGAGGGGGTCATCAGGGGTAGAGTGGGATATCTTGTCTGTGAGGGCCACGTCCAACTTCCAGATAAAGGCGGTGGGGGGAAGGAAGATGACATCCTCGTTGTCACCTGAGGTGTTGACATCATCCTTCCAAGATAAGGCATCTGTGGGGGCCATCATGGTTCCTGGAAGTGCCTGCCAGATTAGGTCATAATCCTGAAGGAACATCTGCCAGCAGGCTTGGCAATGCGAAAGGTTCTGAGGGTGCTTAAAGTAAGTGAGGTTCTGGTGGTCCATGAGGATGGTGACTGGGTGTCAGGTGCCTGTGAGGTAATGCTGCCACTCTGTAAGGGGTAGAATTACCGTGAGCATCTCCCTGTCGTAGATGTCATAATTGCGTTCCGCAGATCCGAAGGTCTTGGAGAAATAGGCACAGGGGTGGAGATCCCCTGACAAATCCTTCTGCATGAGAACTGCTCCAGCAGCCAACAGGGAAGCATGTGTCATGACGGTGAAGGGGGCTGTGGTGTCAGGGTAACACAAGATGGGCTTGGTCAAGAAGGTGTGTTTGAGTTGTTCAAATGCCGACTGGCAGTCTGTAGTCCACTGCCAGGGTGCTCCATTCTTGGTTAAGTCGTGGAGGGGTCGGGCTAGGTCAGAAAACCCCACAATAAACTTGCAGTAGAAGTTGCAGAACCCAATAAAGGAGTGAATGGCTTTTACCAATGTAGGGGGCTGCCAGTTTTCTATGGCCATCAACTTCGTGGGGTCCATCTTCACTTCCCCTTGCTTTACCACCATGCCTAGGTACTCAACCTCTGCTATGTTGAAGCTGCACTTTTCGAGCTTGAGGTATAGCTTATGCTCCTGCATGCGCTGGAGCACATCCCAAGTTCGTTTATCATGGTCCTCTTGGTTTGCTGAATGAATCAGAAGATTGTCCATATAGATTATAAGCCATCCCTCGGCTATTATGTTCCCAAAGATGTGATCCATCAGGGCCTGGAACATGGCCATGGAGTTGCACAGCCCAAAGAACATAACTGTTGGCTTCAAAAGTTCAAACGGGGTAATGAAGGCCACCTTCCATCGATCTTTGGGCCAAATGAGGACATTATTATATCCCCATCACACATCCATTTTTGTAAAGATCAAAGAATCCTTTAGCTTGTCTACAAGGTCCAAGATGAGAGGAAGTGGATAGGCATTCTTGATTGTTCTTGAATTGACATGTCGGTAATTCTGGCACGGTCTCAATTTCCCATCCTTCTTGGGTACAAAGAAGAATAGAGATGCCTAGGGGGATTTCAATGGGACGATCTTCCTGTTGCGCAAATGTTTGTCCACAAACTCCCAGCAGGCTTGAGTTTCTTGGGGATTTAGCAGATAGGATTTGGCTTGCTTCGGAACAAAGTCTTTGGTTAACTTGATCACGTGATCGAAAATGTGCGAGGGGGAAAGCTCTCCCTTGGGGGGGTCTTCAAAGATTTCTTTGTATGCCTGATAAGCAGGGGGCAGGGTCACCTTTGCCTTTGTTGCTGCGATGGCAAGGGAAGTGGACACTGTTGTCTTTCGTACTGGATAGGCTCAAGCCACCTCGTGGTCCAGTTTCTTCCTCCATAGTTTTGTGATACTGGTGTCAGGGTCCATCCTGAGATATCATATCAAATATCACTGTGTCACCACTCTTGGTGAGTCATGCCATAATTTGGGTAAAATGTAATGGAGTTCTACCACTCCTGTTGCCCAATCAATGAGAGGGTTGGTTTCCTGCAACCAAGGAAGCCCTAAGATTAGAGTCTCCTTTCTGCAATCGATGACCATGAACTGCCTTTGCTGTTCCTTATCTCTGATTCATAGGGTTAACGTAACCTGGTGACATATTAACCCATTGCTATTAGTGGTCCCGTCCACATTGCTAGCTCTTAATGGGGTTTTCATTCATTCATTTTTCCATCTGGCCTTATTAATTAGATGTCTATCGATGAAACATCCAGTTGCCACGCTATCAATGAGGGCTTGCTTGTTGATGATTTTTCCTATAGTACCAGTGTATATGGAAGTGGGGATTCTCATTGACTTTGATTTGGTACTTGTTACAATTACAGGTGCGATCCTAGGAAGAGAAGGCATCAATCCTTTCTTCCTTTTCAAAAATCCTTGTGGAGGGCAATGTTGTTCACAGCTTCTTCTTTGCCACTACTTTCTCCCTCCCCTTCTTCATTGTGCTTCTGCTAACAGATCCTTAAGGTTTTGATGGCCATTTCTTCCAAGATGCCCTGTTCCTTCATAAATCAGTGCATTGGGGATTCCTTCTTAGTTTCTGTGGCCCTTATCTGGTTTCAGCCCCCTCCTCTGTTCCTTTCATTCCTATTTCTGCCTCAGTTCCAAAGGCGATTGTTTGGGGTGCAGGGATGATTTCTGGTTGAACATCCTGGCTTTTTGCATATGAAGCATAGCCCTTTAGCAAAGTATTCTGCTCTTTCATTCGGAGTAAGGTGGATGGCGTTGACATCCATCTGGTAGGGGTCCCTCTCATTAGTGTGGCAACGGATCGATGGTATCCAACCTGTCCATCCACCTCTATCATATTTGTTTTGCTCCATGAGATCATAGAATTTCCCAGCTTTATCAAGCCACTCCTTCATGTCTTTGGGTGGCGGGTTGACAAGGGCCATAGCTTTGGCAGTATCTAGGTCTACCGCCCTTCATAGGATCCTGAAGACGTTGTTGATGTCCTTCATCTTTGCTCTTCCTGCTTTGAGTTTGAAGACCATCTGGAATTTATGGAAGTCCCCTTTGAACTTTTGGATATCCATGGCATGGAGGGTGTTCCAGGCACGCTGTTCCATGGATGCTGGGCAGAACGTAGTGAGGAAGCTCTCAGATACTTCCTTGAAGGTGATCTTCTTCCCAACTTCATCATCTCCATACATGCGGTCATACCATCCTTCGGCAAAGGCCTTCCCCTGTCCTTTACTCATCTGATTTAAAAAGGTGATGGTTCGTTGCTTATCCCCCTTTGTGGTAGTGAAGTAGAAGATCTGGGGGTTGGTGTTGAAGTAGGCACGCATCTGGTTATGCCACCTGTTGGCATCCTCCATTTCTCCAGAGAAGCCATCTGGGAGGGCTGCCTTGTTTTCCTTGTTTTCATCAGCCATTGCTGCATCAATGATTCTCTCCATTCTTTTGTGAATTCGGGCGAGGGTACGGGGAGGATATGGTTTGTCATTCTCGTCGTGATCAAAGAGGCCAATGCTCTCTTCACCTTCTTCCAGATGGGGATTTTCTGGTTTGTAGGAGTGTGATGGGGGATCAGTAAGTGGTTCAGTATCAACATGGATCTGTGAGTCTGGCTCAGTTTGTTGCTCTCTGGATATGGGGTCAGGGGTCTGTTCTTCAGCTCATTCATGAATATAAAATTCCACTGTAGGGACAGATGTATCAACTGCGATCTGTGGTTCAGGGGAACTTCCAGATCTGAGGTGGGTGGGGGGTCTTAATGAGCTGTGGAGGGATCCAGTCTGAGTCAAGGCACCAGGTATGCACCTACTTCTTGGCGGAGGGTGACCTGTTGAAGGGTTCATATGAGGAATCACCAGGTTGGGGTGTGTAGTGCAAGGGCATGAGGAGGTAGGGGTCTGGGAGTGATCATCAGAGGAGTCGTTGGAAGGGGGACTGCAGGAGGACATGGTGGGGGTAGGCAGGCTCTGAACTTAAGAGTTGGAGCCGGGGGAGGAGTTTGATCTTTTGTTATGAGATGTGTCCTGTTGTTCCCTTCTTCGTTGCTCGTTGAGCAATGAACAGTATACGTAGAGTATGACCAGCAAGGCCTGATAGAGGTAGTCCAGTTCTGTGATGGTCTCGCTTGAAAAAGCTATCTTCACAGCAGAATGAGATGAGAATGCAGGTAGATTGTATAGATCAAACTACAGTACATGGCGCCAATCTAGGGTATTTATACGTAACTGGGATAGGGGAAAACACTGCTATAATAAGAGATATAGTAGTGGGAGCATCAGGGCATCTGTGAGAGCAAAACAAGGCGCGTGTGAGATGGGGTTCTCACGTGTGTGGGATATCATAGGATCTGATGTGAACAAATCTAAAGTGAGTCCATATGGCAGTGTACAGGATGAAATAGACGAGAAAGGAAATGATGGTGTGGGCCCTGGGAATGGAGACAAAGAAGAAAGGAGAAATAATCCAGATATCAATGAAGTCAGTTGATAGCCTGCTCCGTGGAGAACACACTGTCTATGTCTTCCCAAGGGAAGTGATCCCCAGGTATAACCTCTTCACCACAAAACGAGAAATACCCCTCGTAGGAGCCCTGTTCTATAGCCTGTAAGATTGCCTCATTAAGTTCAGTCGCATGAACCAATGAGTCGTCCCAGACTGTAACAGCTTCCTACAAGGATGCAATTCTCAATCTTGTATCTCATTTGTTTGGGAATTCTAAACCAGAAGTAGGTCTAATATTCTTCATCTTGGATGACTTTGGCCTTGTTAAGTCATTTCCCAACGATAGTGAACTCTCTGACATATTCCTTCTAGTTTGCCATTGAGTCAAGAGGTCTCTTGGCATACTTCTTCACAAGTGACTTCAGATGTCTTGCTTTATAGTGGACTTCATCCTGTTCAGCATCATAGAGATTTAGTAGTTGAGTCTTCAAGGCATCCCAGTCGCCACTGAGGTATTTATTCAATGACTCAATCAGGCAAGTGACATTGATGCTGTAGTAGAGAGTAATACCTTTACATTTCTCCTGGTCATCAGTGACCTGGTATCTCTGAAGGACTTGTTTGTACTGGTGAATAAAGTCCTTGATGTGGTAGTATTGTTCCTTGAATTTCTCAGGGGCATCTCTGCTTCTTCTGGGAGGCAGTCCTCCTGCAGTCCCAGGTGTAGTAGTGACCATTGTAATGGGTTGGTTGATAGAACTTGATATGGGGAGCTAGTGATGGTGATAACCAAGCTGAATCATCCTCCCCTTGCCATGGGCTCCAGTTGTTATCTTTCTAGACAGAGAGAACCAGAATATGAATATTCCACAGACAATGTCTCCTGTCTCCCTGGATAGTTGACTATAAGCTAGGGATGCGAAATCACCTAGATGTCCAATAAATCAATTATTGGAACAGTTACAACTTAGTCAAAGCAGTAATGTGGGTGTTTGTGGAGTTAACAGCTGTCAGGCCAAATAACTATCTTGGGTGGCTTGGTCTTCTAAAGGGGGTCTGGTTTGTGAGAGGAGTATAGCTAACCTTGTAGATAGCTAGGGAAGTGGTGGTGTTGAGGTTGAGGTTATTGTTGTAGTGGATTGAGATGGCTCCTTGATGGGTGGTCTTGTTGATATGGGTTGAGGGCTTAGGAGAGCTCTATGAATGGTGTGTCTAGGCTAGTCCTAAGGTGTCTTGAGGATAGGTAGTTATACTGACTAGTTCACTTAGGTGGTTTGCTCAGGAAACCTAACCATGTTTGTGAAACTAGTAAAGTCAAGAAAATGAGCTGGATCTCCCTCTAATCTTCTAGAGGAGATGGATGGGCAAGTGGATTGCTAAGAAGAGTAGTCCTAGGTGGGTACCACTTTCAGGAAGGGAGCTTGCTAGTGGGGTGTCTCAAAAGTGTAGAGATCAACTAGAGTTTCTGAACTGCTAGCTCTACTGACACTTTCTGACCTACTAGTAGCTAGGTACTATTAACTAAGCTGGTTACTTGGTCTCAGGAGTCAGACAGTGGGCAGGAAAGGGAGCTATCCCAAGGAGATCATCCCTTTCTTCCTTGAAATGCTGTTTTTCTGAGGGAATTAATTCTTATTGCTTGGGGGAACTGAGCCCCTTTATATACTATATACATGTGGCTGTGTAAGTAGAAGCACCCGTACCAATGAACGAACAATGCCTTGCATCATTTTTCAATGCGATAACAAGCATAGTTCAAACACTCGTCCCTGGTGTTGTCGGGAGTGGCGCTAGACATCGGTGGATGTTGAATTGGAGCAACAGGGTAATGCAAGGCTCATCAGGAGCTTATCAACGCAAGCCTGACCTCATCCTCGTCAACAAGGCCTCTACAGCTCTCAATGAGATCACTTGGCAGGGTCCAAAAGTTCTTGGTGAGTATACGAAGGAATCTTTTCAGCCTGCAAAATGCCTCGGGAAGACAATGGATTCAAAAGCATACCTTGTCTTTTTGGAGCAGCTGTGGTGCCGTTTCGTTTTGGGATTATCGATCTGTGCATCTGAGGAGCTTTGTCTCCACTTCTATGATCGCTCTGGCAGTACCGTTTCCCCGCCGTTTAATATACACAGAAACCCCGAGTACCTCATCTTTGTCCTCTCTGCAATCTTGTTTGGTCCTCGTACTTGCATCGGGTTTGATCTAACAGTGGAGATCACACCATCACCTACTCAGGTGTGGATCCGTGGCCTGCTCTCGCTTTCCTATCAACCTACATCTACTGAAATGTCAACGGACCTCCCACTCTCACCCTCCCAGACCACATCCTTGCCCACTACCCCTTCAAGTCCTTGCCCAGATATCCCCATAATTGGGAGGATACTAGTTGGTAGCGACTGGTACAACCTTATCGACATCCTGTTTTCAAGTACTGGATTCTTGGGGAGGGGAACTGTCTGTTACCTCACACACAAAGATGGCATCTTTTACGTCATCAAGGACTACTGGGTCCATACTTCGGAATCTTGGGATGTTCTCAACGAGGTCAAAATCATGAAGAGCCTGGAGGATTTGAACGGCGTACCCAAATTGCACGCCTACTGGTTTGTCCCGCCCAACCTCTCGGAACCTGGTGTGGTAGACAATACAGAGAGGTACAGGGAGGAGAAATGGCAGAAGAATGTCAAGTTTCTACGGGTCCATCTGTGATTGGTTATGACTCCGTGCGCTCGACCAATCACGACCTTTAAATCAAAATGGGAGCTAGTGTCATCATTAAGGGACATTCTCAGGGGTAAGTTGTCTTTTGTCTACCAGTACTCCGGGTCGCAATCTAACTAATACATGGACTGGTAGTACTAGAGCAAGCAGCAAAGAGGAATATCTTGCATAGGGACTGTAGCCTTTACAACTCGATGATAGAGGACTTGGATGGTGGCTTGCAGGGCTTGCTCCTTGACTGGGAGTTTGGTGTCTGTGTGAACAGAGAACACCGCTACAGTGCAGGCGGTACTGTAAGTTGACTACTAGTATAAAATGTGATGCTGGATAGCCATAATTCATTTTGTCACCAGGGAACAGTGCCATTCATGTCCGTGAACCTTCTCGATCAAGTCAGATCAGTTGCAATTCAAATGGGAACTCCACAATCCTCTCACAAGACTGCTTCGTGCAGTTACGTCTTTAGCAACAATGTTCAGGTGACTCACACCCACATGGATGACATCAAGTCATTATTTTACGTGCTTGCCTGGATTATGGTCATTTACGATGGCCCCCTCGACCATGAATGTGCAGATGTTGACCTGAAGAAGACGATCCTTGGTACTTGGGCCGACAATGATACTACAGTAGCTCTTACAATGGCTTGCGATGCCAAAACATCCTTCCTGCTTGCAGAGAATCGCAACAAAGAGTTCCATGACCAGGTCTCTCCCTACTTCCACAATCTACTTCCCCTCACAGATGAGTGGTGCAAAGTGGTTGCAAAGAACATAAACTCACTTGCCAACAATTCTGCAACTTTTCAAGATGTTCTGCCTATTTTTGACTGGTTCCTGTCTCAAATGTCCCTGTCAGCAGAAAGACCAGCAGAGATGACAAACGTGGTACAGTAGATACAGGCAGATTATGCGAAATTAGCACCTTTGCCTGGACTGGACGCTTCTGTGTTGACGTCTTCGAGTCAAATGTGTCAGACTCAGAAGCAACTTAGTGATAGTGTCAGAAACATGGATAATCCACCACTTCCCAAAAAGAATTTTAGGCGTGCATAGTGTTGGACTCGTATAAACACCATGACTCATCAACACTATTACTGAAATGGACTTCAAGTTTACCTCAAGCTCGCCTATGATTTCACTATAAGTGCGATCATGGGGGAACCAGTCTCTCTGTCCCACTTCCCCTCTTTGGACTTGTCACTCACCAGCTTGGACTTTCTTCACCATCATGACATCTCACCCAATTACATCTCCCGGAAAGAAGAGTGGTAAACCGAGGAAGCATCACACTGACACTGATGAAGGTTCCTCGCAAAAACGTTCAAAGAGTGCTCTTTCCTCTCCTAACAAGGCTCTGATGCCCTCTGGCTGTCCATCCAGGACATGTGCGGGAACTGGTGGACGGGCTACTCAACTGGAGAAGATTGAGGCTGTCCTTGAATCACAAGGCAGGAAGCCCCATTGTCTGACTGACTTCCCCAATGATACTGTAGAAAATCCTCTTGCTCCAGAAAAGCATTGAAAGAAAGGATGTGGCTCAGGGACAAAACAGGTCAGTCACAGTTACACCCACCAGTGCAGGTCAAAACACACTAATCAACCATTCATCTCAGATGAATCCCCCCCTCCACCATATGTACCTCCGACCGACCTCTCTGTTGTAGTTCAGCCCAAACACAGCTTCCATCAACACACTGAAGATTTGCAATGTTTCAGTTTCCACCTTCCAGTCATCAGTTCACAGCTCCCTCCCATCATCACCCCAGCAATGGGCCCAACAATACAACCACTGCTCAGAGACCAGGTGCTTCTCAGGTATCACGTTGCATAGATCTTGATCCTGGCAACCAAGTACTTCATCCCATCTCAAGGCAGCCCTCCATGCTCAATGTTCTGGAATCAGAACCCTCACAGCCCCTCTTTGGTTACCCTCATTTCATTCAAACCCATGCTATTACTAACACCAGGATCACGGACAATCAAATCGATCCCACTCTCCTTTCAGACTCCTGTTGCTATCATGGTCCCATGGTCAATGACAGGGATGTCCTTACTGAATGTGCCGATAAGAGTGATAGATCCTCATTATCATCTGGAGCTGAGGACCCTACTAACTTATCTGGTGATGGCAACAGTGATGCTGATGATGAAGTAGATGACTGGGGCTGTTAACGCAGTAGCAAGTTACTATTTCACTGGCCAAGATAGCGAGCGTTTGCGCCCAGATCCGGAGGGAATAGGTAAAGGTGAGGGCCACTAGGACGCAAGTATGGCGATTATGAGCCAGGGTCAAGGGTCTCGCTCTTCCTGAGCGGTATGAGTAAGTTATGCTGGTGATTGTGTAGATCTAACTAGAGTACATGGGCGCTGATAGTGGCGCTTTTATACGTAACTATGAAGGGGATGGGAAACTACTGCTATAGTAAGAGATATAGCAGTGGAAGTGAAGCGTCCATGGAAGGATAGATACTACAGGCTCCATCCGAAGGCGATGTGAGCAGAAATGAGAAGATAAGGAAGAAGACATACTGCAGACTGCGCAGGGCAGTGACACACTTCTATAGAGTCCATATAGCGGTATACAAGATAAGATCTGATCTGAGATGAAAGAGGAAAATGAGCTGTGTAAAGGAAAATAGATACCCAGCTACTCCATGGTCAGGTTTCCCATGTCTGAATCACTCATCAGATATACCAGGTACATGTCCCGGTCCAGGGTAGAGAGAAGTCCTGCAGTGACGAACACTTCAGTAGCACAATCAATGGTGTGGTGTAACTCAGCATATCGCGCCTCGATCTCTTCCCAGCCCATAACAGGGGTGCAATGAATTGGCAGGAGTCTAGTCACCCAGGTACCATCACTTACTCTACCATGATTCTAGCTAATTTGCCTTACAGGTTTCTCTCATGAGTTTCAGCACGATGAACCGATCTGCCACATCTTGCCTGCCTGAGAACCTGCTAGTGAATTCAACTACTCATGTGATGAAGGGGATGATGAAGCTCTGTGATCGCTTCACATGCCCAACCTGAATGAGCAGTCGCAAGTAAGTACCCTTACATTTCTTGTGACTTACACTCACCGTTCTATCAGGACACTTCTCATGGTGACACGGTTGATGTCCTGGAACATCATCATTGCACCAACAGGCGGCCTTCAGCTCCTCATCCTGATCAACTCATCGGACACATCAATGGCATGCAAGCAGAAGTTGGTCTGCAAGCCTCTGGCTGTTAACGTGATAACGTGCTATTACTTTGCCGATCAAGGTAGCAAAGGCTAACATGAAGATCGGAAGCGAGTAGGTGAAGGTTAAGGTGGTGATGACGCAGGTATGGCAATTACAAGCCAGGCCGGGGGTCTTGCTCATTGAGCAGCGTGAGTAAGTTATGCTAGTGATTGTGTAGATCTAACTACAGTACATGGGCGCTGATGGTGGCGCTTTTATATGTAACTAGGAAGGGATGGGAAACTACTGCTATAGTAAGAGATATAGCAGGAGGAGGGGAGCATCTGGAAGAAGGTAGATACTACAAGCTCCACCCAAAGGCGATGTGAGTGGAAATGAAGAGATAAGAAGGAAGACATACTGTGGACCGCGCAAAGCAGTGACACACTTCTAAAGAGTCCATATTGCAGTGTACAAGATAAGATCAGATTGGCAGACAAAAGGGGAAAGAAAGGCAATGCAAAGAAAAACAGGTACCCAGCTACTCCGCAGTTGGGCTTCTCACGTTTGAGTCTCCCATAGGATATACCAAGTACATGTCCCGGTCCAGGGTGCTAAGAAGGCCCGCTGCGATGAACACCTCAGTAGCCCAGTCAATGGTACGATGTAACTCAGTGTATCGTTCCTCGATCTCGGCCCAGCCTGTAACATTACCCTCTTGTTGTGGCTAAGACTCCGACTCAGTAGCCGTCGGGGTCTCCCTCATTCCAGACGACATCGTTGTTGTCCCAGTTGTCCCACCAAGTATCATTGCATTCCACTGCAGAGTGTCCTCTAAGACCACAGCTGGTGCATCGGTAGGGGTTGCGGGGGCAGGAATATTGGGGGTGTCCTGGGGCTCAGATGAGGCAGAACTTACAGGTGTACAGGGGGCAGTTGGGACAGAAATGGGTGTCGTCGTCATAGGAATAGCACTGGGGCCTCTCTGGAGGAGCAAGTTCCAGAGGGATTGACTCTTCTGGGGGTGTGGTGTACCTGTGGAG
>JBBPTU010000252.1:0-31365 GCA_038094295.1 Tylopilus aff. beelii | reverse complement strand
GCCGTAAGTCGAATTCGTTACACGTCGCGTGTGACAGTCTGATTTCGTTGCTTAGATGTCTTGCTGATGCAGAACTGAGTCGCCTGGCGTCTAAGTTGATTGTCTCTTTCGTCTATTCGGATGACATCGTATCTCGATTATCGTTGGGATCTGTGCGTGATATTCGAAATGCAGCCTTATGGCTTTGCGAGGCGAACGGCAACGACGGACGGGAGGGATACTCCGTTGTGACCCATCGCACAAGACAATGGAAGAGCGGAGAAGGCTCTCCCGAGGATATGCATTGGGTGAGCACCGCTCTCATCACTGGTTTCACTGGACCCTCTTAACTGTGGTCTCTTATCTGAAAAGTTTCTGGCTATGAGGAAGACACTCGAGGCAAACATGCAGATGGCAGATCTATATCCCCCAGGTCGTGTCTTTTGGGCTCGTAGAGATGGGGATTTACCTCGTCCGCAAAGGCTATCGTCTGCAAGCTCTGGCAAGGAGGCGGCAAAAGTTAGACTCTTTGAGGTACTGGACACTGAGAAAGTCTTCTCTCAGATTGTATTCTCCAAGAACATGCTCAGGCACGTCCCTCTTATCCTGTCCAACTTTCGGGACATTTATACTTTAAAAAATTGGCAGTGCCCATTTACCCCATCGTTACGATCAAGTTCTACATGAGCTGCTATAGGAACATCCTGGCATCCAGAATAGATGTGGAAGCGACTCTTGCAACACTTGCTTTATCTATCTAATGAGCCTAATCGATTGTATCCACTCGTTTGTTGTATCTCATAGCGCTATTCGGTGCCTTGGAGACTCGGGGGCCGAATACACCGAAACATTGCATCATCCTCCCGTTCATTATCGAGGAAGTCGGCTATACACTGCCATCATGTGTGGAACATACTTAGTCGGCACGAATCGGCCGTTGCCTCCAGGGAGTAAATTCTGCCCGGCCATACTTCGTTCTCGATGTCACTCCGACGTTCGGCCGACCGAAGTTGCAGCCGAGTTGGTCGTGTGCCGTTTTCATCCAAGATCCGGTCTGAAGTTAAAATCATGATTAGACTTCGAGGAAATAAGCGAAGGGTTGGTTCCTCGTGGCTGAATGGTCATTTTCAACTTTTCGGGACGACTCGAATCCCGAGTCGAATCCAAGAGCAAGAAAGATTTCATGAACCTCATTTACGTCAGAACCTCAAAACTCCGGATTTCAGGATCGATTCTGTCACCACAAGGCTTGATTAATGATTGTGAACCCGCCCTTAATGAACTACTACCATCAGAAAAGAAGAACACCTTGCCTTGCAATGTAAGCAAATACGAAGATCGAATGTTCTTGAAATTCGAGTGTCACAACATGTAGCCATGATCGATATACCAATATAGCGGTATTGCACCTACAGAAAGATAGACCATCATGGCCGTGGCGCAGCTTTCCACTGGCACGAGACGTGGGCGGGACAACCACAGCACGGCGAGGTGCCAGACGTGTGAGGAAGACGGAGTCGATTGGTAAACATACATGGAAAAGCATGGTGTTGCGGCTGGCCGGGGTGATGCGAAAAGAAATATGAACGAGAGAAAGAGCACCACGTGTGATTCAATCTTGGTCCGTTTGGTCCCTTGGTCTGTACTTGATCCCCTGACTCTCCAGCTCGGCTTCGACGTCTTCTGGAACGCGACCCTTCACTCGCACGGCGTACATGCCGCGCACGTACTTGGCTGTGCGTTGGCGACCCGGTCAGTGCCGGCCGACGGAGGCCGAGAGAGGTTTGACGTACATGTTCGCTGCCAGCGTGCCACCCAGCTGGATTCGGGGTCGATGACAGCTATGATACCATCAAAGTAGGTCGTCGTGCAGACGCCAATGCGGTCGGGTGATCCTTTCATCTGGGTCGAGGGAACCGTCTGAGGACAATTAGGAATGATTGATTGAACTACGCACCTGCATGACCTCGTCACAGTTCGGGCAGCCGTTCTTTTTGAAGTCCATAGGGTGTTGGATGATTGAGCACAGAAGGCAGGCTCTGAGCTGCTTTGATTTTGCCTGTGATGGGATCGTAGCCATGGCCTCGGTCTCTTGTCGAGGAACTTGGTAAAGGGACATTGCGCTGACATAAGCGCTGTAGTAGTGGTGCGGTTGGTCGCAGTGAGCTCGCTGTTTCCAACGACGATGGCTGCACGTCTCGCCCTCTTGGCCTTGCTGCCATTTTCTGGCGTCTTTGCATTCTCAAATTCCGTTCCCTTCGTTGCTTGGTCTTCCCAGAGGTGCGCGCTATGCTCGAAAAACTCGCCCCGGGGTCTAAACGTCGACCTCTAGCTCGGATGCGCTCGACAAGCTCGTTCCTGGCACGCTTCCCAACCACGGTGCATTGCTCAAAGACATCCTCTCGAGCGGGGACCTTTGCTCGTACGATGCCGTCGTCGTGGTAGACCATCCCGGCGTACGTCTCTAGTCATATGCACCGTTCACGCCCCGACTGACGCGCTCGCACAGGCGCACAGCGCTGACCTGCGAACCCTCGCGCCCTCGTGTGGACTCGCAACGCGGATCAAGAGCGCCCCGAGCGCGCGCCAGCTGCCCCACGTCGAGCGCAGCCTGGGCTCCTCGTCCCCCGAGACGATTGCGCAGCTCGCTGCCCGGTGCGGTTCGATCCCCATCGACGTGGTCCCCGGCACGCCCGGGTGGTCCCTCGAAGCGAACAAGAAGCACGTCCTCTCCATCGCGCTGCCGCCCATTGAGGGTTCGCCGAGGTACCGCAAGACCGTCATGGCCGAGCATGGTGCGTGGGTTTCGCCGAGTGCGAGACGCTCGAGGCTCATTTGGCTTGTGTTTCCAGAACGGCTGTTGGAGGAGGAGCTCGAGAGGCTTGCGGCGCTCGCTTCGAGCCACCTCGTCATCTATGCTGGCTCGCCTATCCCGCTGGCGCGCCGCACGCTTCCCGAGCTTTCAGAGTTTGATTCACCGCCAGACCCGGTGGCGCCGGCTCAGTTTACCGTTACCTCGACCAAGGGGGGTATCCTTCACAACTACCAACTCCTCTCCCCGGCTCTCATCACGACGCTCCTCGTCGCGTTCTTCATCCTGGTACCAGTCGTCATGGTTGGCATCCAAGCACTCTCCAGCATACAATCCACTGGGCGCTCAGAAGCACCCAAAGACTATAGCGCACAGGAGAAAAAGACCCAGTAGTACCCCAAGAACGGCATCATTATATTGAATTCGAGTATGACTACTACATTGACGTGCGTGATACTTAAGGAGTGATAAAAGATGCGAATAAAAACGACAAGTAACGATACAACAAGTGGTGTGGGAGTGAGACGGGCGTGCAGCTAAGCAATATCGAGTGGATGGGCGACTAGGAAAGCAAAAAAGAAAAAAGATTTCGCAAAAGCCGAGAAACGCTCCGCGGCTACTCGCTCTCCTGTCTAAGAGCGTCTTGCATCGCTTCGAGTGCAGACAGGTGCAACGGCAAGAGAGGGTATCCGAAAGGCCCCCGTAAGCTTGCCAAGACGGCAAGTTCGTAATAGTTCCGTGTGATTTCCTGTTGCGTGACGCAGTCTGGGACGAGGAGCGAGGACCCTGGGGATTTACAACTGTGGAGAAAGTGAATGTGAAGGGTCGAATACGATGAACTTGGACGTTTGAAGGGAACATAAAGTAGAACGGTAGATCGAACGGGGAGGAGAGGACAAGGTGTTTCGGTCGTTGTAACACCCTCGTCGTCGGGGATGAAGGAGCATTCAGCCCAAGGATGAGCTAGAGGTGGGGACATGGGGACGCGAATAGTAGGGTAGACCGCGTAGGTGGTGGCAGTAGTTACATCGACGTACAAAGACTTGTTTGTCAATTCTTTGCTTGAAGCACGTCGTTGGGGAGTTTCTTGGCCTGTGCCAGGTTGAGGGAGATGGGCAAACGACCAAGAGATTCTCTGATCGACGGATAGGATGGAGACATGAAAGGGTGCGTGATCGCGGCAGAGAGGTAATACTGCCGACAAGTGATGAATCCAAGCTATAAGAAACAGGTCAGAAGCTGCCCAGAGAGACGGACGAAAAACGAACCATCGAGCTCTGTAGGAGACGAGGGACCGAGTTTAGAGATCACCAATCGCCACTCGATATTAGTTCTCCGGGCAGCTTGCAATGCAAAGTTCCAGACTTGCAAGATGGCGGATGTTTCGGCCTCGTCTTGAGTCAACCAGCTCCCAAGCTCGTGGGATTCGCCGCGCTGGTCGACGCATGCCGCCAGAAGCCATTTTCCGCACGCTGAAAATCTATAGCCTACATGAAGAAAGGTATGACAGTCCAACACGTCCAGCGTGCGGGTTGGGCCTAAACTGAAATGTACAACAGGCTTGAGAGGTCGTGCAAGTGTGAATGCTGGTTCCCGAAAGAATCCACGAGTTTCTTTGCCGGTGTCGAAAATTCTGCGTGACATGGTACGGTCGACTGGTTGAGGTACACGATGATATACAGAGAAGCAGAGTCTTTCGAAATCAGTGGCTCCAAGGTTATGCGAGGTGATGTGATGTTCGGGTATGAGCTGCAGTGTAATTGGGTTTTCAGAGCGAACTTTCTGCAATCTCTTCACTGCCGAAGAAATTTGTCGGAGTAGAGGCGATGCGAGGGTCAGCTCCGAGTCCGGAATTGCGATATAAAAGACAAGACCGGCTAACTCAGAGGGAAAATCTGTAGCGAAAGAAGCTAGAGCATGACGGTCAATAAAGATCTCTGATAAAGAATTACAAACGTACTCATGTGTTTTCGGAGAGAATCTAGTCGTAGAGCAAAGATTCCATCCACAGGGCACAGGGAATGACTACCAGCGTTGTGAGCACCCAGCTGGCGTGCCTAAGGACAGGTTTAGCAGTAATTAAAAACATCAATGGGAAGACAGACACTATATGTTGCAGACAATCTCTTCAGCCAGCTTTCCGCCAACTGTTGCTTCTCTATGCCATTATCCTCGAAAAAGAGAAAGGCCGTGAGGTCTTTTTTGCCCGCCCGTGGCGTCAACCCAAGTTTCTCCCAGAAGCGTAGTGATGCAGGCAATACTTGAATAACAGAGTCACCCTTGCCGACTGAGACCATCGGTGTATCCATGCGTTGAAGAAGGGCTTGATCTGAGGGTGCCTCTGCTTCTTAGGTGAGAGGATATCAGGAAGCTGATTTCTCAAGACAAACAATGTACTTACCATGGCGCAGGAAGGTCTGTAAGTCGACTGGACCCTCAAGGGAAGGGAGACCCCTAACGATTTGAGCCAATGTCGACACATCAGTAGGCCAAACATCTGGTTGTCTGCGTGGTAAACAACGGCTGTTGCTAGCTCGCCAGGCGTCGGCAAATATACTGTTCTGGACAACCTCCTTAGCGATCATGCTTCCTGCAGCTTCAAGAGACTTTGACTTCTCAGAGGCGGCACCGAGCGCAGCTGCAGGGGATACAGGGGTGGGAACAGAGGTCGGGACAGGTATCGGGATTGTCATGGGTGCTACTGCCGCGCCTGGTGGTCGTAAGGGTCTACTGAGGGGAAGGAGGAAGGGATGAGAAAACTGCATGTGCAATAGTGTTGGCCCAAGAGGTAGATATCCTGGAAGCGGTGTGGTGGCTCGAGAAGGGACATGGGGTTCAGCGCCGTCAGTATCTTCGTCATCCGACGCGATATCAGAGGTATCGTCAGCATCAGCCAGTATGGAATCTTCCAAATCCAGGTCATATTGCAACCAACTAGAGTGCGATCCCGTTTTACGGGAGCTTTGGTTGGAACTCTTCCGCTTGACACCAATTAACTTTTTCACAACCCCAATGCGAGGGTCAGTCGCGGCATTATAGCGATGCATCCAATGATTGTTTTGAGTAGGCGACGAGAGGATAGGTATTGGCTGCGTGCGGTCCTCCTCATCAGGTGGACTAGGAAGGGCGAATTTACCCATATGGTATTTGGAATCGGACAGTCTATGGCTCTGGGCAAACGGTATGGGGTCAAAGAAATTGGAAAGAATTGCAGGCCTAGATTTATGCTCAAGAGAAAATTTTACTTGGGGTGTCATCGGCCCCGAATTCGGTGTGAGCCCTGGAGACGGTAGAGTCATATCCGCGCCAGTTGATGCCACATCTTGCATGTGATAAGGATCAGGAATCCGAGGTGTAAATGGATCCATAGTTCCGCCACCAGTAAACGGAGAGGAATGTTGTTGGCCTGGGTTAAAGGGGGTAGTCGATGCAAAGGTACCGTCTCCAATGATCGGCGATGAGAACCGCATAGGCGCAGATCCTGCAAGTGCAAGTCTAGAAGGCTCCAATGAAGGTGCTATAGGTCGCGAAACTCGTGATGATCCGGATGGTCTGTCGAAGAAATCAAAGTCATCTTCGGTGAAGGTGAACCCATCCTCGAAATCCATATTCGCATGTGCAGTGCTCGTAGTACCGCCGCCGCTCGTAGCTCCAATGTCGTCAACATTCATGTCAAACCCTATATCGTATGCCTCGCCAAGGTTCATGAAATCGCTGGAAGGTTGTGTCCATGCGGCGTCGATAGATCCAAATGGATCAAAAGGTGGGGCTAAAGGCGGAAGAGTGGGCTCTACTTTGGGTACTAGAGAAGGTCCAGAGGCCCCAACAGTTTCTGCGCCGCGGTTGAGAGGCTGTATGGCTGCCTTTGCAAGGGCGGAAGGGGGAGAAGGGTAAGGTTGTATGAGGTTAGCATCCGGAGTGACCACCGCAGGAGCCTCGGCGGTGTTTGGAAATATCTGGGTTTCGCCAACTGCAAGGCTTCCGCTAGTGGGAGAGGGGGCTCCTGATGGACTGCTAGTGATGGTGACAGAGGACGAAGCTAGGGTGATTGTGCTCGTAGAGGGCGTCGGGATTGTTCTTGGAGAGGCGGATGGTTGTGCATTTTCACGTTCTCGCCGAATGCGTTCTCGTTCCCTATCGCGCTCTTTCGCGACGCATTCCACGTACATTCCTATTTCCGAAACGACACTCTCGATATTCAACGACTTCGAGAGAGTCAGGCAACGAAACGCGCGAACAGATTCCGATGTAGGCGAGGTACAGGGACGACGCGAAATAGGGCGCCCACCAAGTACCGAAGGATGAGGGGGCGGAAAAGTGTCTGTTTCACCAGAGGAAGATAGGGCAAGCGCAACAGAAGGGAGAGGGGGAGGGGGAGGTGAGGATTGAAGTTGAGGCGACAACTCAGGTAGGTAAGGAAGAGGCCGGCGAGCATGAGGGAACTGGGAAGACACTGTGAAGCTGAGACTGAGTTGCAGCGGCCAGATAATCGCTACCCCTTTGTCTTCGCCTTGTTTATTTTGCACAGCTACCCAAGCAATGATGTACGTCGGATTTGTCCGTCTTGGAACACCTGAACGAAATGTGGATTGTCTCTCGGATCCTGATGGGGGGACAGGTGATTTCCATTCGCCAGCGCCAAGTCCAGTGAGTGATTGTTCAAACTGGGAGGTGATACCCGAAGTCGGCCCGTTGTACATCGACAAGTAGTATGACGGAACTCCAAAAGGGAGAAGTGTTATGGGCGTGCCAGCAGCTAATGGGGAACTCGAATCGAGTGGGAGAAGGTCGGTGAGCCGGAAGTGGGGGTACACTTCTAATCTCGATGCACTGAGGTGCACCTGGAGTGCGCAATGCACAAGTGGTCTGGGGAAAGTCAGCGTCGGGCGGTGTCTCGGGGCTTGAGCCATACCTGAGCTTTGTTCCGTTCAACCAGTCAGATGCCCACTCATTCGAGATGGGCGATGAAGTGAGCAGGATTCCATCCATCAAGCGGTGGGCGGATCGCCCGACAGCTGGATTCCTGGAGGCCCCGGTGATGTCGTCAATGATTCGGCTCCGAATCGCGTTTATGAAGCGAGAGTAGATTAGGCGGAGAGACCTGGGCGGTAGTAGGTTGGCTGCTGAGAAATCCTGATCACAAGCCGGGTGACAGCAAAGGTGGCAAGGAGATGGGTGGGCGCATTCGAACGAGTAAGGATAGAGACCCTGGGGATCGAAGAGTGCGGCATCCAGAACTGAGAGGGGTGAGTGCTGCACAAAAGCAGGGCAGAGGGAAACTTACGAACGAGGCCATCCAACGACATTGCTCTCAGCGTGGAGAGACGGGCATCGGAGTGATCCAGGGATGTAAGCATGAACGCATGGAGCACGGAGTTGGCGCCATCGATGTGGACATGAGGCAGCATCGATTCGATGAGGGTAAGAGAGTCGTTCCGCGACACGAGCTGTCTGCGGCCACGCTCGAGAATGTCGTAGGCGGTGCCGTCGGCCGAGAGGGCGAACGTGGCGTAAGCAACCCGGCAATCGGGCGGGAGGGCGACGAGGGAGGAGAGGAGCTTGTCGGAGGGTGTCACCGGCGGGGAGAGGTGCGCGGACGGCGCGGAGGGGTGCGCAGCGTCGTGTTTGTGTGCCATGCAGACGGGGATGGGACGTGTCGGCGGTGGCGGGTGGGCGCGGTGCAGCGGCGGGGGGGCCGAATACGGGCCGGGCGGTGTGCGGGGGGCTGTCCGTGTCGCTCGTGGCGCGTCTTTCACGAGCTCATCGCCGCCGACGTCGTCGCCGCTGTGAGTCGGGGGGATATTTATTTTCGAGATGGCACCGAAAGCGGAGATAGCTAATTAGGTAATATGCAAAGCGGGCCAGCGAGGGGGCGATGTAACGCCACCGCTGTTCACCTTTGCGAATCCTCGTCAAAAAATATGCAGCCCACGTCCCGCCCCGCCTCGACCTCGACCCGTCCTGCAGCGTCGCCCCGCCCGCGCCCGCATCTACATCAGGTCAACACCCAGACGAAGCTCCTCGACACCGTCCACGGCCGCATCCTGTGCATTGCAGACATTCGAGGCCGTCTTTCCGCCCTCAATGATCTCGCGCGCGAAGCAAACGCAAAAGCGGTCATTCACACCGGCGATTTCGGTTTCTTTGGTCGGTGATCTACTTTTCCGTCTCCCCTTCCAGTCTCTTCCCCTCTGACGCGTCCGTCCTTTTTCCAGAGAGCAGCAGTCTGGACAGAATCAATGACCGCACTCTGCGCCACCTCACGATGTATTCCCCCCTCCTTGCCACCGCCCAGCGCAACCATCTCTTGGCCCCGGAAAATACCCCCGCTACTATTCGTTCCACCGTGGACATCTCCCACATATCCGAATTCCCTCTCCTCCTCTCAGGTCAAATCAAGCTTCAAGTCCCCGTGTTCACCGTCTGGGGTGCTTGTGAAGATGTGGTCGTCCTGGAAAAATTCCGCACCGCTACTTACGCCATCGATAATTTGCACGTGGTCGACGAAGCCACGACGCGTTGCCTCGATGTAGGTGGTGTCAAACTGCGTCTTCTCGGGTTAGGGGGTGCCCTCGTGCCACACAAAATGTTCGATAACGGTGATGGCAACGCTACCATCGCAGGTGGGCAGGGTACCATGTGGACTACGGCCCTCCAGATCGGCGAGCTGGTCGACACCGCCCAACGGGTGTTCGATCCCTCAGAGACGCGTCTCCTCGTCACTCACGCGAGTCCGGGCCGCGAGGGAGTCATCGCCCAACTTGCCCTTATCCTCAAGGCTGACCTCACTATCTCTGCGGGGCTCCACTTTAGATACGCTAGCTCCTACAATGAATTCAGCGTACAAGGTGACTTTGAAGGCTTCCGTCACAAGTTGGTCGTAGGGAAGGAAGGTTTCGACAAAGTCTGGGATAGCGTCAAGACCCAGGTCGATAATGTCATCGATGAGCACCAGCGGATTCTCCTAGATAAGGCCCTCTCCGTCATCGAGCGTATTCCTCAACCACAAGCACAAACTGGCGCGCCTCCCACAGCCACTGGGGAGGAGCCCGCTTGGAAGAACTGTTGGAACTGGAACCTCTGCGACGCTGCCTTTGGATCTCTTGTCCTAGACACAAAGGAGGGCAGGATCAGTGCCGAACTCAAGAGTCAAGGTCGGTGGTTTTTCCAACGATTCAACGCATGCTGATGTCTTGCAGGTTTCAATTACGCATATCGTCGTACCGCCGCTCCTGGTACTGTTGCACATACCCCTAACTCGACAAGCTCTTCGTTGCCCAACGCTACCGGGAACCCACCGACAAAAGGCTCCACACCTGCGCCAATGGAGAAGCCCGCTTCCCCATTGACTCAGGAAATCAGGTCTCCTCTTGCTACAACGACTCCAATTATCGTGGCTACTCCCAAGGAGGGTCCCTCCAGCCTTCCTCAAACCAGGACGAACGGTACGCCAACCGGACCTCCGTCAGATAAATCCGAAAAGGAGAAACAGAGAAAGAGGGAGAAGAAGGAAAAGAAGGAGCGCGTGGACCGGGAGAGTAAGGACAAAGATTCCGCCGAAGAGAGGGCCGAGACCAGTTCATCTCCGGTCGAAACACCAGCAAAGTCGGGCAAGGAAACCCCAGTCTCTGACGAAGTTGCCAAGGCCCCCACGCCTGACGTCCTAGAGATTGGTCTCAAGTCGCCGACAACAGACAGCGCTGGCACACGCACTCCAACATCACGACGGACCTACAAGCCATCATGGACTTTGTTCGTTCGCCTCCAGGCACCTGCAAACGAGGGGGAGTTGCGCGAGTTCTTCGGTGGGGAACAATCAGGTGTAAGTGAAATGGTAAAGTAAGGACAATTTGTGTCGCTCATCGCTGATTACAGATCGTGCGCGTGTCGTACCCCCACACGCTGCCAGGTCGGACCCAGAAGATAGCCTACGTCGAATTTGGCGACGAGGAAGCCATGAAAGTGGGCCTCGAGAAAAACAACGAGGTAATGTGTCGAGTGTTGTCACCGACTCTCGAGTCCTGACGACTGTGTCACAGAAAATCAACGAGTTCCCGGTCGAGATCAAGATTGCTACAGACAAAGAAGACCGAGGCGGTCCGCGAGGTGGCCCGAGAGGTCGTGGTCGTGGAGGGTTCGCTGCACGAGGGTTCGCAGCTGCTGGCCTCACTACCAAGGGGCGAGGAAGTAACGGTGAAGCCCGCGGGTCTAGCGAGAACGGCAAACCTAGTGCTGGGGAGGCGACTCAGGCTGCATAAAACGGATCACTTGTCGAAGCGGGGAATTGGGGCACCTATACAGTCTACACTCGATGCTGCTTTACGTCTCTTTATGACTTTCATCATTTCTGTTTTGCTACTTTGCTCAGGCACTCTGCATTGTCTTAGTTTCGGCTTTACTCGTCGCGGGGTCACACTATCCCGTTTTATTATGATCGTCTCGGAATACTTTTCAGTGCGATCCAGATACTGTGCCTATGGATTTACTCGTCCTACGCGAATAGATGTTTTCGAAACTCGTGACTTGCTATGGAGGGAAGTGAAAGTATGGCATCTGGGAGTCATATGTATGCAATGCCCTTTGTCCCGTGCCAGAACAATGGAAATTGCATACGTAGAACCTATCGAGCAAGATATAATGAGTACTCGTTGCTGCTTTGGGGCCTGCGTGAGTCTGAGAGATGTCCTACCAGTATGGCCTGAAGTAAGATTATTGAGATCCTGACGAAGCTATCAAGGTCCCACCGCTTCCTCATAAGCGAGAGCGATCGAAAAGTCAGTGGAGCGTGCGGCAGGTTATGCCTAATGTCGCGCACTAAACACCCACAACCTTGGATCAAGGTAGTGATTCATGGTCCGTGACTCGGGCTGTCAGGTCATCGAAATTGTTGGATGCATAGTACTATCAGCCCCAGCATAGCGTCCAAGACTCCAAGTACCTACACCGACAGGCTGTCAAAGAAGCCTTTTCTGACCAGAGCACAAGTTGGCCAACGTCCGCCATGGGTTCCGCGAATCGCAAGAGAGTTCCTAAACAAACTGTTTCAGTTTACGGGTTGAGAACAGGCTGACCTAGTCGATGCGGTTGCACGACCAATGCAGAAATATCAAGTCTTGGCCGTCCAAAGTGAAGCGCCCTGGCGGGAGAAAAGACGGGGTAATCACGCGTCCAAGTTCCGGGTCAGGGTCATGTGATTGTTGTCCCCTGTTCGATCGGACCATCGACTCTTGGATTTAACCGACCTCGGCTTCAAGTCGAACGTTGACCATCGTACCATGTCTACCATACTACGTGCCGCTGTCCGCTCGACGAGAGCCTCGAGGGTCCGACCCGTGGCCTTGCACACGACCAGGTCTGCTAGCTACGGTCAAGCGTCATCGCTCTTCTCTAAAGTGATCATCGTTTAGCAGAAGCTTCGCGGCATCGTGCGTTCGCCGCGCGGAGGGCTTCCCTCTGAACTCTCTCGACACATTCACGGAAGAGGAAGAGATGCTCAGGGAGTCAGGTAGTCGACGCGGTTCCTCGGTCCGACTCGGAACTAAGCAGTATACCTAGTGCAGCGATTCGCCAACGACGTCGTCGGGCCCAAGGTCCGTGAGATGGACGAGAAGGAGAGTATGGACCCGGAGGTCATCAGAGGACTCTTCGACCAAGGGGTATGTCCTCTCGTCGTCACCGACCTCCGGAACTCCGATTCACGCGTCGACCACATAGCTCATGGGAATCGAAACGAGTGCTACGCACGGTGGTGCCGAGTCTTCGTTCACTTCTGCTATAATAGCGATTGAGGAACTCGCCAAAGTCGATCCCTCCGTGTCGGTTATGTGCGATGTCCACAATACCCTGGTAAATACCGTCTTGAGGCAACACGGAACGAAGGAACAACAAGACAAGTGGCTTCCGCTACTCGCCCAATCTCAAGTAAGAGGCTTCGTATCACGATGACGTTTAGTTAATATTCCGCAGCTAGGGTCTTTCTGCCTTTCCGAAGCAGCATCTGGGTCGGATGCGTTTGCATTGCAGACTCGCGCAAAGAAGGACGGAGACCACTGGGTTATCAATGGTTCCAAGATGTGGATCACAAACTCATACGAAGCCGACATTTTCCTCATCTTTGCCAATGTATGGTCGTAGTGGCCATTCCCGGTGCATATTTTTAACAACTCCTAGATCGATCCAAGTAAAGGATACAAGGGAATAACTTGCTTTATCGCGACCAAAGACATGGGCATTCAAATAGCGAAGAAGGAAGAGAAACTTGGCATCCGCGCATCCTCGACGTGTACGCTCAATTTTGATGACCTGCGCATACCCGCAGAGAACGTCATTGGGGGAGAAGGCAAAGGTTATAAAATTGCCATCGAGATTCTAAATGAAGGTATCTATCCGTCTACTACATTTATTGCTTAACATCACCTGAGCGGTCGGGTCTGTAGGTCGGATAGGCATCGCAGCCCAAATGCTCGGACTAGCACAGGGTGCCTTCGACAAGGCGGTTCCTTATACATACCAACGCAAACAATTTGGCCAGCCCGTAGGTACCTTCCAGGGGATGGCTTTTCAAATTGCCCAAGCTGCGGTAGAGATAGAGTCGGCTCGTCTACTGACTTACAATGCTGCCCGAAGGAAGGAAGAAGGCAAAGCTTTCACAAGGGAGGCTGCGATGGCCAAGTACTGGGCAAGTGTTATCGCTCAGCGAGTCTCTGGTCAGGCTATCGAATGGGCGGGAGGGGTTGGGTTCACCCGGGAGACCGGAATTGAGAAATTCTGGCGTGATTCCAAGATAGTGAGCAGCGTCTCTTCTATTGTTGCACCGACTAAGCACTAGTGTCACAGGGTGCGATCTACGAAGGAACATCAAATATCCAACTGCAGACGATTGCAAAATTCATTCAGAAGCAGTATTCCTAGTCGTAATGTCCGTCTTGGTTGGATATCTTTAATATCATGGTTTTTGCATAAAGAGAAGGACGCCTTCAAACACTGCCCACCCAATTGTAGAACTCAAAATCTTGCGTGACATGCGAAGAGACACCCCATCAAAGAAACCCATGATACCACGTTGCTGTAAAATGATGCATTCGCCATAGAATCGCCAGGAAGAGAGCACGCTTACCTGCCATATTCGAGTAGTGGTTGACATCAAGCTATGGTACTGACGTTCAGAGCGGACCTGCATCTTAGTCTAACAGTCCTAAGCATCGTGCACAGACAGAATGTTGTTATGGGTACCTTGATGACATCGAATGGGTGGGTAGCTATGGTCGCAATCCCCCCCGCCGTAGCCGCAGAAAAACTATGTATACCTGTGGCATAAGCGCTCGGTACGAGATAAGCTGTTGAAAAAGCCTCAGACACATTCTTGGAAGTCGGGAAACGCTGACTTGCTCGACTCTCGTTTGATTGCTTCGTAGAGTAGGACAAATAACCCTGCGTATGGTGCATCCCGTAGGGAAGACGCCACGAATCCACGCATTAACTCTTTAGGCCCGGTACGAACGATAGAGACGAGGGATCCAGCCAGGCTCCGATACGCGAAATGTTCGCACTGTAAATTTGAGTCGTATGTCACCCGAGAGAGATGGTGTAGCAGACCTCGAACCGCGCCTTCAGAACCGAGAACGGGTTCAGCAGGAAGCCCACTGCAGTCCTTGCGGTCGCACCAGCAAGCAAGTTACCCTGGTTAGTGAGCTTCGGCAAGACACTCTTAGCATCCCCTTTCTGTACGACTATTGGAACCGAAAAATATGGTGATCGCGCCATCACAGAGCGCAAGTGCGTCAAGCTCGTGAAATAGAGAGCCACTCCCGGAACATTCCTTCAAAGTCTGTCAACCATGGCATTCAGACATAATTGATATCATAATTGGCCCACCGTACGAGCGACGCACTCGTGCCCCGCCACAATCCCATTATTCCATCCCGCCTAATGATGTCATTTGTGGTTCGCCAAATAAAAACGGTATTCCTTTTGTTGAGGAAGAATTAGTGACGAGAAAGAGGCGAATGCCTAGTACTCTCACCGAGAACCAGGCGCCGAGTCACCTTGCTGAACCCTTGTTTTCAACAAATCCACTATTTGCGCTAAGTAATGAGACAGAACGGTTACGGGTGTTCTTACGGGGCTGGAGCAATACCGCTGAGGAGAACCCAGAGAGCGCACCTAGCATCAGCCAGCGTCAACCGTAAGTGAGCGGCGGGCATGACTGAAACTCTTACCGGAGAACAGCTGTTGGCTAACGACGGCATTGGTCATTGGTAAACGTCTCACTTGAAACACGTGCCGCGTTACGCATTTCGATTTCTTCGCCGAAAACGGTCAAGTCAAGGAACACTCCTCGTGCACTGTATTGGCAAAGAAGCATTCTCGCTACGGCAGCACGCATATGAAAACTTCGAGTGGGCGTGACCGGGAATGTATTGCATCAAGCCCGGACCACGGCGCGTGCCTGACAAAAATTACCAACCTCCCAAATATTCGGTAGTTACTATGCCCCCCCATCCTGTTCCACTTGGGGATTCCATGGACCCACATCGCTCAAGGAACACCCACCAACACATCGACATGTCCCACCAAACTCGGCCGGAAGATTTTCTGCCGGAATCTGCGACAGCAACCTTTCCTTGACCATCGCAGAGCTTACAATATCGATCTTTGCCACGGTCACTTCGTCTAGCCAAGGTTTGATAACCGACCATACAGTGGAGAACGCCCAGGGTGCGTTTATGATGTAAAACTTGCCCATGCATTCTGGGTACCGATCCTGACCGATCCCCGCTGCTTGAAAGACGTAATCCTTGACACGATAGAAAGACGTGATGCTCACGCCAGCAAGGTCCATGATAGTGCATGACGTTTCGACAGGGTGTCCGACGGCTTTAGAGCAGGCGGGCAGTCGCTCGGTAAGGAATTTTTCGTACTCAAGGACGAAGCGGCGGAGTTGACGGTCTTGGGTCGTTACGGCATTGAGGGCATTGACATCAATTTTACCGAGGCGTTGAATGTAGACAGGTCGACCATCCTGGAGGGAGCGATGACAGGTTGAGTGAACATGCCGGAAGGTTGTGCGGGTCCACGTACTTTGTCCATCTTGTGATAGTACTGTGGGTAGTACTTATCGACCTCTTCTTTCTCCGTGAACACAAAGTTCCTGAGCAAAGGAGGTCGTCAGCCCGTGAATAAAAGTTTCGGGAGTTGAGGTAGTAAGTTGCGACCCACTTGACGATATCTTCAACGCCCCAGTCTCTCCTCCACTGTTCGGCCGACAACAGCATAATTTTCGTCTTGGCGACATCAAATTTACGGGCACGGAGGAATCTAGAGGACGAAGTACGATGAGCATTGGTGGGTTGCAGCGCACCACCATCGGTGTCGATCGCACCATGTGCGGATGGATCGATCAGTGTGCACAAACCAGTAACGCACCGAAGAAGCGTTGAATCATCCATTCTCTCCACAACGAAATGTCCCTCGTCGACGAGTTGTTGCTTGAGAACATCTAGTGCATGTTGCTGCACGGGCGTAAGATTGCCTAGCCGACCCGGTAAAGGTTTGTAGCTGGGGTCGGCGACGCCATCTGATAGAGGGTGGACGCTAGCGGGCTCTTGGGACGACATGAAAGTCAAGAGAGCAAAAGGCACCGGTATCAAGCGTGTTTGAAGACTCGACGTCACTCGTGCCATGAGGCTGTGCATTACAAATCGTAGCGGGCTCAGCGCGCCAGTCGACCCCACTGGCAGACAGATATCATCGCGCTAGATAGTTCATGTTTTGAGTCACGACAAGTTCATACTCGGAAATGCCGCTGCAGCGGCTGAAACCTTGCTTGATGGGCCCAATGTAGGACGAAACACCACATACCAAATCAATATCTCGGGCCTCAGGCTCCATGAATACTGGTAATTACATTAGAAAAATATGGGCCTGGAGGTTACAAAGAAATCATGCTAGACTAAAAACACTAGATGAATGGCTGGACTTCGTCGGCAGTAACCTTGTTTATCATGGGCTTGCACGAGAAAATTAAGAATCACCTTGCTTGACAAGGTTTCTCTCAGACCCATAATTTAGACTGGTACATCACAAAAATTGCAATTTTCAGAGATGATCTTAGATGATAATACCATATGATGTTAGACATAGTCGCTCGGATTGAGTCTGTCAGATCGCTGTGGGTCATGTTATACAACCTCAACAAGCTCACCTTCGTGTCAGAACGACTTATTACCAAAACATTTATGCCACGAACATATCATTCTGCTGGCTCTGATCCGATCTGAGCTGGACTAGTACTTTAGACACAACAAACCATGTATTACCATAATGACAATACATGAGATTACATGCCCTGATAATACATGCACATGGTATCATAGCGACGAAACAAGTCGTGACCAAACGAGAAAGGAGAATCGAGACGAAGGACTGTAAGAGTGGTTCCGGCGAAGAAATGGTGCCATCCGAGTCCATCCAGGGGAGCAGTAGGGTCATGGCGACAAGAAAGCAGTGCAGAAGAGCTGCGAATGAGCCTGAGTACTGAAGCAACAAGAAAGAGTTTGAACTTGAACGATGTCGGATCCACGAACAGTGTAGACGGGCGGTAATAAACTAGACTACAAAAGATTAGAAAAGATAATAGAAAAAAGGATGTGCACCTTATTTCTTAGCCTTTTTCCCCTTACGACGAACCTGAGGACGACTCGAGGGCGCTCTTTCTTCATCCGAGATGATTACCACAGCTTTCTTCTTCCCCTTCCTGATCGCTTTCCTTCTCTTCTCTTCCTCTTGCGCTGCCTCTTCATCCTTCTCGAGGTCAGAAAGATCACTCACAGGCCCAGGAGAGTACCTAGTAGAATGGTCGGGGTTATGCTGAACAGGAACACGAATGGGAGAAGGTTCTGGGGCGCCTGGTGCTTCGGACTCGGAAGCATGTGACCGTGGTGCATCATTACCTAGATTGGCTGAAGTGGAAGAGTGTGCATGGCCATCGTCGAGTGGTGCGGACGGTCCACTGGGCGGATTAGAATC
The DNA here is from genome assembly GCA_038094295.1 of Tylopilus aff. beelii. Taxonomy (NCBI): domain Eukaryota; kingdom Fungi; phylum Basidiomycota; class Agaricomycetes; order Boletales; family Boletaceae; genus Tylopilus; species Tylopilus aff. beelii. The sequence goes on along the minus strand of JBBPTU010000252.1, from coordinate 13,547 downwards.
GACTGGAATGGGATCTGATGATGCAAGCTCAGGGCCGGACACAGACCCAGACGTGCTGGTGTCTGGATTACATGATGCACGTGCGGTGGCCTCTGCCTGAGCTCGCATCATAGAAAAGATTGATGTTCCGTTCGTGTCCTGATTATCGTCGTCATCCCCGATAGTCTTCCGCCCTTTCTCGTCTTGAAAGAGAAGCCTTGGAGAGAAACATTAGTAGAATTGTGAGCTTGCAAGCAAAAACTTGCATATTGTAACGCTTGAGAAGTGCATCCTTCCACTCCACGTCTTTACACCCATCAATTATCTCCATGAGAGCGTAGTAGAACGTTTGATAGTCGAAGAGACCATCTTTTTCTGACCATCGGTTCTTTGCACTAATTCCGAAACGAGCCTATATAATTGTTAGGCAATGTTATAGGTCACCAAGAACAAAACCACGCACCAGTACCGCAGCATATGCAATGTGTGCACCGCTAACTTCATCCATGGCACTAAGCTCCGAGTTGTTCGGCTTTGATCCACGAGCATCTCCACCCATGCCTGTCGACGGACCGATGTAGATATGTCGTGTAACCTACAACACCATGACAATCAGCAGCTATAATACATGAATTGATTGATCGACTCACCCGCTCCAAGTAAGGTCCATGCAAGAAACCAACGAGCATCTTGTTCTTGTCGAAACCATGGGCATTGTCTTCCCATAGGAACGCTGGGAAGTTCCCTGCCGTCATCTTGATTTTCCCGCACTTGAGTTTCTTGCGTGTCCTAAGAACAATTATTCCTTAGTCACGTATGAGCTGAAAAAAAAAAGTACTCACCCCTCACGGTCTGCAAGGTACTCCTGCACAACGTTGGCAGGACAAAGGAATTCGGCAAGGATGGGGTGATTGAGCCCCATCTCGGAACGAGAACAGCCAGGAGGGAGCGGTGGATCAAGGGGCTTTCTTGGATCCAATGTAGCGTAGGAGGCTATCCTGTGCATGCTGAAGCAAGATCACACCCCCATTGATCAATATCTTATTACCTTTTCTCAAATTATGGCCAAAGCAGACTATATGCATATCTTATCAGATACCACAGATGTAGATCTCCTCATTGACCTACTGAAAACCAACATGAACTCCATGATAGTCCATGCTACAGAGGACAACTACAACATGGTCAAAACCCAAAACTTCAATGCCTTCTGGCTGGTGCTGAAGAAGACAGGGAAGTCTTTAGAGAGTTGCCATGTTAGAAAGATCCTGCCCACTTCACAACCCTCTGCACCTGGTTTTTCCCAACTATGCTTCCAAGCACCTGCCACATCTACCACTTAGTCTCAAGAGGTTCAAACTACCAATGCCCTTCCTGCTGGTGTGAATAAGCAAGATAGGACTGGAATGACTTTTGAAGGACAAAGCCAGCCAATGGGTGTTGGCAAATCTCAGGGTTGTTGTGTCTGCTTCAACTGCAGACAACCAGGGCATTTTGCTAATTAGTGCCCTCAACCCCCTGTTCCTTATGCTCAGTGAATCCATTACATGATGTCTGGGCTTGATGAAAATGAGAAGCAAGAGATTTGGAAGGATCTTGACTAGCAGTGTTTTTGAATTGGCTGGGAGGTAGTGTGCCCTCTGCAGCCAAGCAATCAGTTTCAGAGTCAGTTTCAGGCTCTGAGTCAACTTCAAAAGGGAATGTAGCCCCATGTATGATAATTCCAGAGTTGAAGCAATCTGAATTGTCTGTTTCACCCAACTTGCAATAAATAGAAGCACATCCTTCAAAACATGCCAGGTATCTACCTTGAACATTGTCTTGGTATGCCCAACAACTGTGTGACTAGTCATTTCCTCAAGCTACACCCTGTAACTCACTCAAGTCATCAACTAGAGACAACTGAGGAGGTACTTTTTCAGTTGAATCAACTCTCACTTGATGATGCAACAACAGCTGTCCAAGAACTCCAAGAACCCAAACATTTTATTCATGGTGGTGGAAGCTTCCTTTTAGTTCACACTGAGCTTACCACTCTCAACAATCATTAGGGTTCTGCATAGGTCTGGGTGCCCACTGTGAGTTATGGGTATGGGTACTGGTGGGTATGGTGTCGGAAAAATCTCTGGGACATTAGATGAAATGATAAGTGCTTAAAATAGGCATTAAAATTGCAGGGTAGGCACAGGAAATGTAAATTAGTGTTTAATGACAAAGAAAAGTTAATAATGCTTCAACACAACATTATAATGACCATGACAATGACAGAGTTAGAATAATAGAAACTAGCAATGCTACATAGTATGAACTAAGATCAGCCAGATTACCATGGCATTACAGTTTCAAAATACAATTATAACTGTATGATCATGTAACTGCACTCATTACTTCAAATACGTATTATAATCTCATTTTCAGAGTGAAAAAGTGCTTATAATGGCTTTGTCACATGATCACTTGACACACATACCAATGCTCCTATAACTCATTTGCATCAGTTAGTAATCATCATGGTTCAAATTCAAATTTTCACCATGCATACCAGTTGCTCCAGGTAATTGCAGTGCATCAGAATTTCTTATTCTACCATAGGAATTTGAAATCCATTAGCAACAACAGCAATCAAATCATTAAAAAGGACATACAACAGTAGCAAAGTGACTTCTCAACAAGGGTAAAATTTTCTGCAGGAGAAAGACATCAAGACATGGAAGTCGGTGAATACTAGAACAACAAGTTAGTAGAATGTCAGAGGGACAAAGAGCTCAACTACTTACAGAATCTAACAAATACAGGCCTAGGGACTGGAGTCTTTACAAGTAGCATCAATAGAAGTAAAACTGACGTGATACAAATTAGTTAAAGCTCATGTTGATGCATGTTGATGACAAGGGTGATTCATAGCTAGTAGGGATGAGCCTGTTGAAGTGGCCTTGTGCATGACAGGCAGTATGGGATGGTTATATCGACACAATGTTGATGATGTGGTAAATGGAAAGGTAGTTTGAAACTCCGCTACTATTTGCAGCCATGTAAGTAATTGTAGTGACATGTGACTCATATTGGTAGGACTTCCAATGGTGCTATCATAGCATTCAAATGTAGACTACTTGACATGTCAATAGAACAGTGAACAATATAAATACAGACTTAGTTAGCTCTCTTTTTACTGCGTGTAGTCCAGCCAGCAGGGGCAGGTGGCCTAGGCAATGATTGCACCGTTTGCACAGGGAGTGCCACCATATCAATTCCCAGATCCCCAGATCCATTCAGTCCAATTGAATAAGTGGCAATGATACTTGTTTTTGATTTCGGTTTGCTTATACTGGCCTTTGCACAACTTGGATGGCTCGGTTTGGAAACTGCAGGCTCCAGCTTGGATCCCAGGCCAAGTCCAGGATGAATAGACAAATGAGCAATCTCCATTTGCAAGTCCTCATTGAGTGCATTTGGTAAGGCTATAGCACCGTAACCATCTGGCACAAGGGGGTTAAAAGATGTGGAATGGGTCTTGGCAGCAGTGACCCATGGCTGGATGCTAGGATGAGAGATGAATGGGGGGACAAATACTTGACCAAATGCAGCAGCAGGTGCATTATTATCAGCCCCTCCAATCTTGTCCATCGATGTCATATGGGTTGCTGGCAGCAGTGAAATGGAGGCTATGAACACATCAAAAGGAGGACAAGATGGGAAAGTTGGTGGTTCATCTCTCAATGTGACCTCATTTCCAAGTTCTGATAAGAATTCGTCTTCCCATGAGCAGACATGGGAAGGCACTGCAGTGGTTTCATCTTCAATTGGCACACTAGATATCCTTGTGCCAAATACACCAGTGTTAAAGAAATCAATGACTTTGAGGGACCAAGTCCACTTGTTATCATGCAGGAGTAGATAGAGATAAAGTTCGAAATCTTGCTAATAAGGGATGCTAGTGGCATTGCCTTTAACTGTAAACTCAAAGTCATGTGATAGCAGAGAGGACAAAAAGTCCTGGAGTTTAGAGGAAAGATATTTCCCCCCTCAATCTGAATACACCATCAACAGTTTGGAATTCAACTGCCTTTCCACCCAGGTAAACCAGGTGCAAAAATGAGAAGCAGTTTCCAACTTCCTTTTGAGAAACATCACATTAGCATAACCACTAAAATCATCTATCAAAGTGAGCATCCATTGGGTGTGATCCTTGGAATATATAGGGAATTCACACAAATCAGTATGAACCAACTCCAATGGTATCTCAGCTCTAGTAGATGATACTGGAAAAGGTTTTGATTGCACTTTGCCCAATTCACATCCTTCACAAGGTGAAGAATTGGTTGGAACTGTTAATTCAGGTATACCTTTAAAGGAAGTTTGTGCTTTGGTCAGCACATCCTTGGAGCAATGTCCAAAATGTCCATGCCACAAATCATAGGAGTCTTCCTTCTGCAAGGTTTTATAGTCTTGACTGGAATCCTGTGGATCAGCAGTAAACCAGTGAAGGCAACCATGTGTAGCTGAAGGTGCTGCAGTCACCACAAGATGACCATGCATGTTTCAAATCTCTGAGTCTTATCAGTTATTACACATTTGTATCCAAGCCTAGTTAAGGCAGTAACAGAGAGTATTCAATTATTAGTAAATGGTGCAAACCACACACCTTTTAGAATAAAAACAACAATGGTTTCCCCATTGTCATGCTTTAGGATCACAGTTCCTTGTCCTTTAATAGTCATGACTTGGCCATTGGCAACCCTACATTTTCTTTCAAGAACTCCAAGAGATGTAAAATCAGTGAGATGTGAAGTAAAATGATCACTAGCACCTGAATCTACCAGCCATTTATTGGTTTTTGCATCACTCTGAGCATAAAGGGAATGATATGACATTGGGTCAAAGGTTCAGTCCTCATAGCCTTTGTAGAAGTCATCAGGTGCATCAATATTGTGCATAGGCCTGAAAAGATCATCCACATGATATCCAGTACACCATTCTCCAGTTACCAGATTCCTCTCCGGTTGGTTACCAACTGGTTTATCCATCATCAACCCGAAGGTTGCAACCTTTACTCCTCTCTTCTTCATTTTTTTGCCTAAGGTTAAGGATGGTCCACCTGATGGCAAATCAGATGGACCTTGCTCAAAAGCACTGGCCTTCAAGATGAGGAACCTTTAACAAGGATTCTCCATTGTCCCAGTCCAGTCCAGTATCCATCCTTTCAACCTCATCCACCATCTTGTCAATCCTTTCATGAAGGTTGACCCTAAGTTTCTCCTCTCTGTCACAAAGATCAAGAACCTGAGATCCCAAAACTTCAGTGTCAGATTCTGAGGACATATCCTCTGGTGAAGATGGTACCTCAACAGTATCAGCAATATGAGATATCTCATTTGACTGATGCTGTTTTCCCTTCTCTTTCTTCTTCTGCACATTCTAATTCTGCTAAGGAACAGCTGGAGTAGGCTGTTTCCTTTTGTTCTGACCAGGTTGAGCATTACCCTTCTTTTTAAAGTTGGGATCATGCTACTCCATAGTGTGGCTAGTACCATGACAAATAGTGCAGTGACCTTTCTCCTTCTTAGATTTATTTTTGAAGGAAGAAGGTCCAGCCATGCAATTTGAGAGGTGGGGAGGTTCATCCTTGCAAGTAGCCTCAGCAAGGATTATAGGTACAATTTCATTGATAGTGAACTTGGTAGTTTCTTTGGTATGGATGGTGGTGGTGATAACTCTATCATATTCTTCTAAACATCCAATGCACAAGATCATTGCACAAAGGTTCTCAGTGAGGTCTAAGTCTGCAGCCTTGAGCTGACTACACCAGCTTTGAAGCTGGACAATCTGTCCAGAGACATTGGATGAAGGGTTAAGTTGCCAGTGAATGATCTGGTGGAAGAGGTGGAACTGGCCAGTAGGGCCAGAGGTAGCAAACTTCTTTTTAAGGTTTTTGAGGGTGGTGAAGGCAAGAGAGGTGTGGGAGGAGTCATAAGAATCTGCAATATAAGTCTGAAGGTTATCATTCAGATAAAGAGTGATGACACCATTGGCTTGGTAGTCTGACTTAATTCAAGTTTCCTGTGCATCAGCTCCAGTGGAAGGGTACTTCTTTTCTCCTTCTGCAACCTGAAGCACCTTCAAGGTGGCAAGGTAAGACCTAATGGAAACAAGCCAGGCAGTATAATTGTCCTTCCCAGTGGCCTACTTGATGATGCAAGTAGAAGCTCCAGACTCATTTTTTGACATGATAAACTCTAGAGGATTTCAAGAAGAATGTAAGAGATTGGTATAGGATCAACAGGTGATGAAATATGAATAGAAGCTTTGAATTTCTTTTTTCTTCACTTTCTAGGGACTGGTTGAGGTTCTGGGTTAGCCACAAATACCTTCAAACCACCATCTGCTGTGACACAATCCTCCAAGTCCTGAAAGAAGAGTTCTGGGAGGTAATGAGGGTTAGTAACCCAGGGGCAGATCTGGATCTGCCAGGATATTGCAAGTGTATGGGACATGAGTGCAAGATGGAAGAGGATGAGTTGGATGAAAAGGTAGGTCTAACATCACTCCTTGGCCTTGCTTGAGGATGTACTTTCATGTTGGATTGTCCAACTTGGACTACTTGATCCAATCTATGGTTTGCAGCATCCAAGGCTTGGTGGCAATGTAGGTCCCACTTCAGTCACTCATTCTGCAGCTGACGCTGCAGATTCTTAATCTTATCCTTTTCAGCAACTAGTTCTGCACAAGTAAACTCAAGTATGAATCTAGAAGCTCCTTGGATCTGCATCTCTACATCATAAGCCCCTTTTCAAGAGTGGAAAGAAAGAAGAAAATCAAAAGAAGAAAAGAATTTATGATATTTTATATCATCTAATGCTTTGTTCCAAGCTTCAATGTGAGGAACACAATAGTTGTTGTAATGGTTACTGGTTATCCAAAAGGTGTAATCAATGCCCTCTGGTTCATTCCTAGGAACTACCCCAACTTCATTGGGGTCCAGTAAGGACTTAATGTCAATCCCAGACTGTACCCAAGGTGCATAAAGCAGCTGGAAGTCATTGGGTAACCATTCAACACCTTCAAAGTGGAGAAGATTCTCCGACTTAAAGGTAGTGGGAGGTGGAGGATAAAAATGAGTCCACCCCTCCCAATCTAAAGAATCAGAAGCATCTAGATGTGTAGGACGAATCACAAGACCCATACCCTCCAATACAGAATAAAGCAATTCCCTATCATATGAAAATAATAAATAATTGTCCTCTGGGCCCACACAATCATCTCCAAAGAGGTCTTTCCTCTTGCAGATGGTAGTATGAGCTACTCAACCTGAGTACTGAGAGTACTCAAGCCCTTTAACCTGATTGCCTTTGTGAATGAACTGAAGTTCCTTGACATCCATTTCTGGACTCAGAATGGCTCCGGTGGCCTTTATGTGGGCCTGGGGCTCCATGAGCTCAAGACAGGTGAGGAGGTTTGTGGGGGTGAACATTTTCTGTATTGTGAATAGGGATTTTGTTAGCTCCATTCACTCCAATATTGAGCAAAGGTTGACCTGCATCCCTAAGTACTCCTTCCAAGTTCTGAAGAACTGGTTGTATTGGAGTGGGTCTAATAGGTTCTCTGATCTCATTAATGAGGCCAGAAGATGAAGGGATAGATCTAGAAACCAAAGGATCATTCCTACTCACTATATAAGTGGGTGATGGAGGTTGGTTAACAGGTGAAGATCCTTGGTAAACTGAAGGTCTTTTCTGTAATTCCAAAGAATAAATGATATCAGTGATATTGATCTGGACCCTCAAAAGGCTCCTTTCATCATGAGTGATAAAAATAAAATGGATAAAAAGGTGTGGGAGATGATAATGTGCCATGTGATTTAGAGGATTCAAGGTTGTGTCGAATCCATGCATAGAACATGGATTAAAAGAATGATGCACCAGACTGGTAAGCTCAGCATCAATGAAAGTAAGAGCTGCATAGCAGGGCTCATAACCTGACAAAGTTGCAAATGGAAATACAACGATGGCAGCACCAACACAGAGTCAGTGGGAACTACTCACTGAGTGGCTTAAGTTGAAGATAGAACTGTTAGAGAATTTAGTGGGAGTGGAACAATGTCTGGTGAAATCATTAAATTGACCAAGGGCTTAAGGCCCTTGTTATATAGTGATTACTATTCTATATGTGGTTGAAATCACTGTTAGAGGTATGAAACAAATTGATGACAGTGTCTAACTTGAGACACATATCATGAATATCTTTTGTTTCACTGGTGGTTTCTATCCATCTGAGATGGATTCCTGAAACCTGTGAGAAAATCATCATTGTGTCATCTCCAAGATAGATCCAATCAGTATTCCAAGAAGATCTAGGTTAATCCTAACTTGAAGATTTCCAACAGATTGACCCATGGGTGATGGTAAGGTTGACATGGAGACATTGTGGCAGTTGTTGCACTATTGTGAGCATTGCAATGTCACTGTAATCACCTTGCAGTGTATGTTGTTGATGTAGTGATCATGGCTACCTGGTGAAGTTGGCATGGAGTTGGCAGTGTGGTGATTCAGGCTGCTGGTGCTGTGTTGTTGTAGTGCAGTTGTTGTAGTGAGGTTGCTGCAGTGTTGATATTGGCATCAGCACAGTGGTAGGATCAGTGTAGATGCATCATTGTGATTGATGATGCAGTGATGGGGTTTGTGGTAGGGTTGGTGTAGATATGTCATCACAAATGAAAATGCAGTAGTGATAGCAGTGGGGTTGGCATGGACTTGCATTGTCATGGTGTTGTTGTTGTTAACAACAATGTAGTGATGGGTCAGCATGGTATGAGATGCACCCTTGAAGTGATGATGTGCTGCTGCTGTGTCACTGTCCACCTACCATTTTAATTGGAGTACATGGAGTATGGTTACCCAACCTCAACCTGTACAGCGTTCTTTAGGTACTTGAATGAGTTAGAGGTATGTTTAATCATGTAACACAATACAATCCCATGATCTAATCTGATGATTGATTGAGTACATGGTGCAACCTCACTTTGCCTCTTATCTTCATCATGGCAAAGACAAGACCAGCAATCTCAACAGACTTCAAGAGAATAGAATAAAACTACAAAATCAGGTGGTCAGAGGTGAGTGGTCAACTACTTTGATCACATTTGGCTCATGTTCTGCAATGAAAAAAAAAAGTGCAACATGACGAAAAACATAGATTCAGTAGATCCAGATGATCTCCAAGCCAAAGGATCACTCTGGATGCACTGGAACCAGTGGACACAACATCATGGACTCTGTTAATGCAATAGTGTGTTGTGATCTCAATGAGCAAGAGGGTGAATGCCTGGAAGAAGATTCAGAGGGAATACATGAGGGTTATGGTGATGATGACAGGTGTGGCAGTTTCATGCCAGGGCAATGGGTCTTGCTTGGTGGGTGGTGTGAGTAAGTTACACTGTTGATTTCATAGATCTAACTAAAGTACATGAGCACTAATAGTGGCACTTTTATATGTAACTAGGTAGGGGATGGAAAACTACTACCTATACAAGAGAATAGGTAGGAGGAGAGAAGCATCCAGAAAGTACTAAGTATAAGCTCCACCTGAGGGCAGTGTGAACAAATGCAGAATATGAAATAGAAGACATACTGCAGTGGAGTTGTGCCCACCTGGACAAGGTCTATATGGTGATGTACAGATAAGATCGGGCCTAAAGAAAAAGGAGATAGAAGCAGTGCAAAGAAAACAGGTACCCAGCTACTCCATGGTTGGGTTTCCCACATCCGACTTGCCCATCGGGTAGATCAAGAATGAATCCCAGTCCAATTCACTGAGGAGTCCAGCACAAACTAGGGCTTTTGTAGCTCTCTCAATGGTGGCATTTAACTCATCATACTTAGAGTAGATTTCTTCCCAGCCTGTAACATTACCCCCACCCCTAGACTGAGGCACTGACTCAGTAGCCATGGGAGTCTCCCTCATTCCAAATGATGTTGTTGTTGTCCCAGGTCCTGTTGTTGAGGTAGGTACTACACTTGGTGGCGGCATGTTCTCACTCTCCACAGTGGGCACAGCAGTAGGGGTTTTGAGGGCAGGAATATTGGGAGTGGCCAGGGGTGGCTTGCTGGCAGAAATAACAGGTGTGGAGGGGGCAGTTGGATTGGAAGTGGAGGGGGCTGTCACAAGAATGGCAGGTCTCTCTCCTGGGGGCCAGGGGAGCAAGTCCAGATCAATTGAGTCAGGGGGTGGCGCAGTGTACCTGTGGAGTAGGTGGTGGACTGCCTGGTCAAATTGTGGTGGGGAGGTGGAAAGGAGCAGAGTAATATTCTCCTGCTCCAAGGTCTCATCCTATCTTGATGACCTTCAAGTCGGTATTGCTGACCAAGTCAAGCAATTGTAGGGTAGCAGTGGAAGGACTGGGAGGAGCAGTGGGGGTATTGGAGGATATTTCCATCTGGTTTGAAGGGGAAATGGGGCAGGGAATGGGGCAGGGGTGGGCCAAAGAGGGCGGTGGGGCAGGAGGTGGGGCAGGAGGAGCTGAAGTCAATTGCCAGGGGTACCTCCCCAGTGGTTCCAGCATTTGATCTTCAATGAGATCTCTTCATCTGGCAATACTTGCCAGAATTTAAAGCTGGAGGGCTTCCTGCTGGCTCCTGGACCCTAAAGGAGAGCCTGTCCGTGACCTGTCTTAGGTATTCTCTAAACCTCACCAGGGGGATGGTTCCAAACAGATCATGCAGGAAGGTGTTCTGCATGTCATAGGAGGTGTGGTTGAGAAGGGCAAAGATGCCATGAAGGATGAGCTCATTATAGAACTCAAGAATGATGGGGGCCAAGGCAAGAACTGTGCCACTCTTTCAATAGGTGATGGGCTTGGACCACTGGATAAAAAGGGAGGCACAATGGGTGGCATGGACAGCAGTGAACCATTCCACAATGAGGTAGTTTTTAGTGTATCCCTCGACTCACTTGAGTTCAACAAGGTGGGAAGGGAAGTTGGTGACAAGGTCCAGCAGCTTGAGCTGCAACCAAGTGCTTAAGTAGCTCAAAGAAGAAGGGGAGGGACTGTGGAAGGAGGGTTCCATCTGGGTAGAGGGTGTTGACATCAATGGTAAGAACACAGGTGAAGAAGGATGGCATGGGGGAATGAGGAGAGGGAATTATGGAGGGGATGGTTAAATAGGGTGTACCTTTACTCCCTTCCATTTTCAGTTTGTTTCCACTGCTCTATCATCAGGGTTCTGTGTGGGGTTCCAATCTTGGTTACTCTGGGGTGGTGCTGTGGGGGTGGAGAAGGTCCAAGACTGTCCTATGGTGTTCAAGGCATAGGTTGGGGTGAGGATGATAAGTTGGAACTCAGTGTGAGATCATTGGATCTGAAATATCATCCCTCTTCTCAAGAGGAGGGAGGCACAGTAGGCTAGTAGCAGAAACAGAAAGACAGTGATGATAGCAGTGAGGTTGCAGAGGGAGATCATGGTGGGTATTTAGATGTGTGGGAAAGCCTTTGAGTACTTCCACTGGTATTCCCTGAGCATCTGTTTGGTGTGAGATAGATTCCCATCAGATTCCCATGAGTCCTCCGATGGGGCATAGCCTTTCCAAGAGACCAAATATTTGATTTGTCTTCCCACTCTCCTGTGACATTTGATGGTTTCTAGTTTGTATTCTATTTCTCCATTGACTAATTGAGGGGGTAGGGTGGGAAGCTGGGTCCATGCTCTCAAGTTGTTATGGTGGGTAATAGTTTTGACACCTGAAAGACATCATGGATCTTCCAGGTAGACCAGATTGTGATCTGATAACTTAATCAGCTAAGGACCTGAGTGATTTCAAAGGGGCCAATGCATTTTGGAGCTAGTTTTCAGTTATGATATCTGATGGAGGTCCTTGGTTTTGAGCCACACTTTCATCCCAACTTTCCATCCTTTGAAGCAAGAAGCAACCTGTTCTCTCATGCCTTGTTGAGCCTTGTGATGGGCCACCAAGGCTTCCTTTCACACCTCATCCAATAGTTTCACATGGGTCTCTAGGGCTGGCAGGAAGGTTTTCCCCAAAAGGGGGGGGTATGCTCAGGGTTTGTACCCCATCATTAGGGAGTAGGGGGTGACATTGGTTACAGAATGCATGGCTGAGTTGTGGGAGAATTCCACCAATGGAAGCATGGTGGCCCATTCTTCAGGTTTGTTTCTGCAGAAGATCCATATATACATTTATAGTTTCTGATTCTTGTGGTCAGTTTCCCCATCAGTCTGCAGGTGGTATGTGAAGTGGGTGATGTTATAGTGAAAAAGTTGAGTGAGTTCCTTGGCAAAGGCTGATGTGAATGGGGGACCCTGATTCAAGATGCATTTGTCATGGAGGTCAAAACAGGGGAAAACAAAATGGAAAAACAGGTCCACAACCCCTTCCATGTTGATAGTTTTGGAGCAAGGGCAGAAAATTACCCACTTTGTAAGGCCTTGGTCAACCACAACCAAAACAGAGTCATGGCTGTGGGACAGTGGAAGGTCAGTAATGAAATCCATCAAGATCTGCTGAAATGGGCAAGTTGTCACAGAGGGAATTGGAGACAAGCCAGGGGCCATCAGGTGGGTGTTGACCTTTGATGCCTGGCAAACCACATAGCCAGTGACATAATTGTGGATGTGGGTAGCAAGTCCCAGCCACCAGTAGTTCTGGGAGATGTGGTTGATGGTGTGGAAGCAGCCCTTGTGGCTGTTGGCTGGGGAGTAGTGGAGTTCACACAGAAGGTCCACTTGGGCTGGCTCTGGTATATAAAGGCACCATTTAAAGTAGAGGGAGCCCTCGGTAAATGTTCAGTCTTCATGGTTGGAATGAAGGAGGATAGGGGATTTGTCACAGAGTGCCTGTAGTGAGTGGAGGATGAGTGGGTCGTCTGATGTGGAGGCCAAGATTTTGTTGGCAATAGTAATATCAATCATGCGGATGAATGCCTCTGGGGGCAAGAAGGTGATCTGGCAATTGTTGGCAGAGGCATCCACATTGTGCTTCCAGGAGAGGACGTTGGCAGGACCCATGGCAGTGCCCAGGAGCATGGCTTTACAATGTTGAAAAACCCCAGTATGAACTTCCAATAGAAGTTGCAGAATCCAATGAAGGAACAGACTGCCTTTACCATCATCAGGGGCTGCCAGTCCTGGATTGCAGTTAGCTTTACTGGATCCATCAGGACCACCACTTTGCAAATGATCATCCCAAGGTATTCCACCTTGGAAACATTAAAACTGCACTTTTCCAATTTGAGATATAGCTTGTGGTTGTGGAGTCAGGCCAACACCTTCCTTGTCCTTTCTTCATGGATGGACTGGTCAGCAGAATGGATTAACAGATCATCCATGAAGATCACCAGCCATCCTTCAGTGATGAGATCTCTGAAGATATGGTCCATAAGTGTTTGAAACATTGCTGGGGAGTTACACAGCCTGAAGAACATGACTGTGGGTGTTACGGGCTGGGAAGAGATCGAGAGGCGATACGCTGAGTTACATCGCACTATCGATCGAGCTACTGAAGCCTTCGTTCAAGCTGGCCTCCTTAGCGCCTCGGACCGGGACCTGTACCTCGTATAT
>JBBPTU010000251.1:0-31432 GCA_038094295.1 Tylopilus aff. beelii | reverse complement strand
AGACCCGACGTCTCATTTCAACCGAGTCTTCGACGGCCGTACTGGGGCCGAAGTCACAGGTACGTTGACGTACGCCCAGGCATTCTATGATCGATGAAGGTCGAGGCTGGCAATCAGGCCGGATTACCATTCTGACGTTTTACCGATACGGTTTATGCGTGGGATAGTTTGGATGTGTTAGAAACTGGTACCTATGTGATTCTTGGCAAAGGTGGCATCAGTTCTAGTCCTCGTGTGCAGTCGCGACAGTTCCTACAGACTCGCACGGAGATATGATTGCGACGTAGAAATCCCACCCGCGGAAGTATACTCCTACTGGTATGTCACCGTCATCCTACTTCGCTTTCGTCCACCGATTTCACCACCGATCCAAATCGCGACAATCGGTGTCTTTTTACAGGGAGAGGTTTTTACCGACTTCACCGACTTGAAAGCTGTTCATCAATTTCCTGTGGCAAGCCATACTCACGAGAACGTCCGCGTATCTCACGGCCGAAATTGTAGTGGGACCAAAGAGAACTGCAGCGTTTCACAACAATCCCTCTCGTTCTCGCCAACGACAAGACGAACTGGTCCACGGCGCACAGGTCGTTCGGTGATTATCAGATCGGCGTCGATCTCGACGTGCGTCCTGGTCCTCGGCGGAGTTGATCTGTCCGTCGATGCCTCGTCTGCCAGGCTGAGATGAATATCGAATCGCCGACTTTGGTGTGAGACGATCTTTTATCGCCGATGTTGAGGAACGTCTTCGCCCCTCCGATGCCTTATTGCGGGAGCACTATCGTTGGTGCATGCCCGGTCCGTCCGTCCGTCCGTCCGAGGGAGTTCGATCCGGACACTGATCTTGGTCCCAGTGACTGTTAACGGCTGAATCCAAAAGGGAAGGCGCAAATGGAAGTGGAGTGGGCTGCTCGCCTCCACCACACTATCGCGTCTCACGATGGAGATTAAATCAGTGGCCCTCTCCTATCTAGCGTCATAACGGCATCATAATATGTGATATGGATTCCAGAGATGGTCACGAACCACTTTCACCTTGTTAAACGTTCAATACTCAGTTCCAGAGCTAAATCGCCAGAGGGCTGGAGGGCTGCTACAGAGGGATACAGATCGAGGTATCCCCCGACAGTTTGTAGACTGCAGCAAGCAATCTGCCTCGCTATTGCGGCTCCCCGTCCCGGGGTCCAGACCAAGCAGCCAAAGTTTCCCATAAAAATAAACAGCACCGATGCGGTCCGTTACATACATAAAACCCACCCCAGAATCGAGATCGAAAGAGATAAAAATAACGTACGTGCGTCCACAGTGGGTATAAACAAAGAGCGTCCTTCATTAGCCTCGCCTCATGGCGTCGCGTACCACCACAACGTGGTCACGCCAACGGGGAACGTGTACGTCGCCTGAACGTCTCTAAATGAGCACCGGTCCGCACCTGCCGTGACCATGCTCGGGGCTCACCTGCTTCCCCCGAAACGCGATCGTCGCCGTCACGGGCTGTGGGTCCCACGTCGTAGACGCGCCGTCGTCCCTGCCGTCCCACCGATCGTCAACCCGACCCAAGCCTGGACGCAGCAAAGACGTACCAATTCAAAACGACGACGCTATACCTGTTCCAGTCGGTCGCGTGGACGCGGCCCGTGACGTACGCCCCGACAACGAGGGCCCAGCCGAGATCGCCTCCGACGTTGACGCCTATTCGCCGGCCCCATGGTCCGTTTCTGTCGCGCGGCAGGATGGCTTTGGAAGCTTGCGCCATGGCGTAGAATTCTTGGTTGACGCTCCAGGTGCCGTCGCTGTTGATCTGGACGACGCCTCGACATCCGCCGCCGCAGCTGTTGGATCCGGGGAGCTCTGGACCGCCGGTACCATCCAGCGCGAGATTCCACATGAGCCCCGTCGACGACCCGTAATTAACACTACCGATGAAGCTAGACGATGGGTTGGTTCTACGTATCAGCGAGGATATCATTGAAACCTACAGGTTGTCCATATACCACTTGTATACGAGTCAGTGTCTGATTCCACAGAACGCGTCAGACGACGCACCTTGATATCACTCCACCAATCAGAACCGATAGTCCCTGAACATTCCGTGAGGAACACTTCCTGATGAAAATCTCAAAAGGATTTTCGTACGGATTTATTTGAATTCGCACCTTGTTGGGATACTGAGAAGTGAACGACGACTGCTGGTCAACGCTGCCTTGATAACAGTGGAACGAGACACCATCAAAGGCGTTTCCTGCTTCCTGCATCTGAAATGAAATCAGTCGCGACGAATTCCACTTCACTGTGACTACGAACGAGTTGGACGGGATAGTTTGCCGCATCGTTCCAGTTATGTTCGTATCCAACGATCTTGGTGTCCCCGAACCCGTTCGAGTCCATCAGGCTACGAAGCGCTATCCCGATCTTGGCTTCCACGTCCACTGGCATGCTACACGAAGGATACGTTGGATTGCTATTTTCGGGCTCATTCTACCAGAAAGGTGTCGGCAGGCCATCCAGCCCGTAACCAAGGGCACCTCACCTGAATCCCGATAGCAAAGACGCGGATCCCTTCGTTCGAGAAGCCTTGAACACTCTTGAAGAGATAATCAGCCACTATGACGTGTGGTCAGTGGAGTGCCAGGTGGATCCGCTCCAGACACTTACTAATAGAGATATATGCCGTATTCAAAGAACCCCCATCCATGGTTCCGCTCTTCATCCACCCAGGCTGATCACAGTTATTTGCCATACTGTCCGATGATAGCGCAGGTACACTCACAGGAGACCAAGGAACGACATGAACTTTCAACCATTGGTTGACCGACAAGATGTCTCTGAGAGTTGAGAACACGTAGCTTGGAGCAGCACCAATGTTGAAGTCATCGAGGTTGACGTCTCCACTGGTGTCGTCATAGCTATACGCTGTCCGAAATGCGTGTCAGAATGCACCCGTGGTGAAATGGAGTGCCTATACCCTTCGCGGAGAAGTCCGTGGCTCCGAGGGGCACTCGGACGTACGAGAAGCCGGCAGAGTTGGAGCCATCGGTGACTTGGCAACCAAGGTCAGGTCGTTCTGTACGCGAAGCCTAGATGCGCACTTACCGTTGAAGAGATAATCCAGCAGTTGCCAGTAGCTGTTCGGATTCTGGGACTAAAAGGACATTCGGTTCAGCCACATGCCTGACACGTGGAATGGTTCCCTGTACCTTCAAAGTGTTCAGAAGGGAGGCAGACGAGTCGGCTGCTCTCGACTATTAATCTCCGTTGCTGCCGTGAATGCAAACCATTGACCCACTCAATGAAGCACCAAAGCCATGGACGGTCTGGTAAACGGCCGAGTCGTCAATGACGATGTCCGCACTACCGGTAGAGCCAGGCGTCACAAAGTTTATAGGACCTGGAGAAGGCCGGGAATAAGTGAAAAGTTTCCCCCTGTCCCACGTCGTTTGCCACTTTGCGAGAAAGAGTGAGTAAGACCAGCACAATAACAAGCGTTCCTGCCACATACGACGTCATCAATCTGTTGACAAGCTACTGTGCCTAGGGTGGCGAACCAGACGACTGCCGACGCCAAGCGCATTGTAGCCGCTCAGTCAGTAAGGAGGATGAAGGGAATAGAAAGCGTACATACGAGAGCCACTTGTGGACCATTTAATCCCAAAAGAAATGAAAGGCGGCCCAGACGGAGATCGATCTTATTCTTCCGAGAAGGCGCATCCACCCACTGGCCCCGAGTATGCCATGAAGCGCGGGATGTAGTAAGACAGTAGCGGGCTCGAGGGCGCCATGCGACTCAAGAGCGCAGGAGCTATTATTGACCTCTTCGTCCACCTCGCGTCATGCCACCAGCCGGCAAGGGAGACACCAGCCGATCGAAATGGAATGCTATTACCGTCTGCCGTGAAATAGCTGGCACGTGCCGGTGATTGGATACAGCTGACCACAGAGAGGCAACGAAGCTTGACGATTCGGACCCGGATGCACTGGGAGCCTAGGAAGGAAAGGGACTAAAAAGACGAAATGCTTGAAGGACAGAACACGTATCAAAAGCGGAGCCCGCTCACCAGGCACGATCAGAGGGAAGCCCGAGGGATGGTCACACCGACGGCGCCTTTGCAACGCGTGTTCCGTACGTTGTATTTCGCTCACACCACCGTAGAAGGCGCTGCGCCAGGTCAGCTTGTGGTGGCACCAAGTCGACACGTGCGATTTCATAGTGTGCTCAATGTCATGTAGCGGTGGAAAGGAGACGCACGGCCCATCGCGGATCAGTATTGCTGAGCCAATGGCAACTCGCGATGAACTCGAGATAGGACAGAAGACTAAGTGGACGACTCGGAAGACTCCCTCGGCCCATTTAGGAAGTGCAACACAGCCTCAGTCATCGATGCGCGTGGTACGTATTCACGTGTCTATCAAAACAGCCCAAGCAAGTCTTCCTGCGACTTCCTGGCGGTGGTTGGTGTGAGGTTTTCTAATTGGGAAGTAATATGATTCCCGCTGGGCGCTGATATGCTCCCTAAACCACCAAAAGCATCCTCTGTGATGCCGCCACTTCCCGTCCCGCTCGCACTCATTCCCCCAAATATTGACACCAGATCGTCCAACGGGTTTGTCGAAGTCCCGGACAAGAAATTCGCTGCAGCAGGAGTAGAAGGTAGGATCTGCGTCGCTGCGAGACCAGAGGGCTGCCCTTCTTGAGTGGGCGCGTCGTCGAAATCCAACAGGTTCTCCGCCTGTTGCCCAGCCACGACTGTTTGGAAAGCCTTTTGCGCCGTGAAGCGATCGTCCGATAGCCTGCTTGCCATTCTCAGCGAAAAAAATCGACAAACGGAGAAAACGACTAACTCAGATTCTTTACGTTGAACGGAATCCGCACCAATCCGGCCATGGCCGATGAACGTCTCGGCTGGCTTGTGATAAACGCTAGCCAAACTCGAGACTTCTCCCAAGAGTTCTTCTAACAATGCTGGTGGAACTGTCGTTCGTGGGATCGATATCGGAGGTCTGTGCGCCAGAACGACAGCCTGTGAGTCGGTTTATCAGCCAAGTCCCATAGTTATCAGTAGAAAGTCGCACCTTTGCCGCACCGGGGTCCGTGGACAGCAATCTCCAGTATATGTATGCTCGGTCGCGCACATCAGGCGAGTCACAGTCTTTCGTTGCCGTATCTAATACCCGTTGCACTACGCCTTGTGACGAGTCGGGCTTTTTCAAGAACAGTTTGACGACAGCCGTCAGAGTTTGCAGTTGCACCTGAAAAGACCCTTGGTAATGATACCAATCACCAGTGCATGAGTGGTACGTACTTGATACGATTCTTCGGTGAACGTGTCTACAAACGTACTGAGGAGTTCGTCTGCGTTATCAATTTTCTCCGCGTATTCCCCTATGATCCATATCAACGATGCCTTGGCTTCTGGCTCATCTAGTTCTTCGAGGTTAGCACACAACGTGGGTATGACTCCCTCGTACGTCGAAGGGTACTTTCGGAAGATGTCCTGAGTCATTCGTATTAGAAACCACGATTCATTCACTCTGAATTGTTCGTACCTTCATCACAACCACAGCTTCCTGTACGACGTAGCTTACGCGTGTTCCGATGAGGTCCAACAAGACATTAACACATCGCTCGGCAGAACTTTCGATGCTAATCGCAGTTTGTCCTATTGCTTTGATACTCTTGCGCACGAAGTCGACATCGACTTCGGAGGCATACCTGTCAAGACAAATATCGACAACCAGAAAGGGGTGGCAGGGATATTACTGACTCCTTTAGTTCGCTCAGGAGCGCATCAACGTTATTATCATTCGCTAGCCGGACCATGATGTCCAACTTTTCGACCTTGACGTATAGCGGATCGTTGTACTTGCAGAAAAAGACTCTCATCTCGTTCGAAAGCAAGTCCCCCTGTTTTTGGAGCAGAAGGTTGACATTGCGCAATGCGACCCACTGAACCTCTGGAGGAGACGATAGAAGCGTGACCAGTGGCGGTGCCATCTTGCGGATCAACTGTTTTGACAGATCTTCTCGTCTTATGCTGCGCATGTGTATCATAATCACCTAAGCCGACAAACGTCAGAGTAGTGGATGGGATCAGAACGAACGTACTTTGACAGCCGCGAGAACGACGCTTCCATTGACGTGCTGGAACTGAGGGACGACGCGTTCGCAAATGTGTTCGCTTTCCTTGTCGTCTTGCGCAGTATACCGTGCCAGGGCATTCAGGATCGCGACACGACCCCATTCGGAGCATTCGTTTAGTGCGATCAACAGTTTGCTGAGGATGGACGATGTGATATTGAAGATGGCTGGGTCGGAGGGCGAGGGTGGGGGATGATTTGCTGCGGCGATCATGTGGATGTCCGTCAGCGCCGTGACCGTGTTCGCGACCACCTTGGCGGTTTCAACTCGGGCACGTCGTCGCAACGAACGAAACTCACCATGGGATTGCTGTCCGAAATCATCTCGTGCAGTTGTTCGAGGAACCCGTTGTCGATGACCAGTTCTGGTTTGAGATCGTACAGCTTGGCGACGCAAAGCGCGGCCGTCTTGCGCACGTAGGGGTTGTCGTCCTTGAGAGCGCGTTGCAGTGGATCGCATAGATAGTCGATGATCTTCTCTGCGCGCAAACACCCCATGGTCCGGATGGCGAGCGCCCGGACGAGGGGGTTTGGGTCCTCCGAGTCCTTGACGAACGTGTTCACGGCGAGTATGACGAGCTCGGGCTGCGTCTTTGCGTAGTTCATGAGATACAGGTACACGAGTTTCTTCTGTTCGAGGTCGTCCGTCTGCATGTTTTTGAGGACATCGGGGAAGAGACCGGACACGTCTGTGCGAGCGTCGGCGCCGCGCAGGATATTCAGGACGGATGTGTCGCACCTTTGCCGACGGTCATGGACGCGATGACTTTCTTGATGGCATCCTTGCGTTTATCGCGGTACTCGCTGTTGAGATCGACGCTGAGCTCGTAGTTTTCGCCCTTGCGTGGTGCCCGTATGCTCATGGACGTGGAGTGCCGGCGTCTGATGGGGTTGGTGAACTTTCGGGGTTAGACGTCGTGGGGAACAAAGCAAGCGCGGCTTCTAGTTCGATCTATCACGTAGCAAACTCAAGTCCATCCTCAAAGTTTCGGTCACTCTCGCAAGACTCGCAGGACCTCAAACTTGTATGGCTGCACGGCACCCGAAAGCGCGTCGAAAGCATTCGGTAGAAGCGGGCTTTCTATTGATAATTCCATACAAGCGATGGTAGCAAACCACGTATTACTGTCCGAAAAGATAATCCGCAAACACCAGCGATATGTGTCGGTCCTGTTGTTGGCGTGGTGCCAGTCATCGAGGACCGTGTCGTTGCAGGATTTGAAGGACGGTCCTCGTTCAGCTACAAAGACTCTATTGCGGCTGCTGTTTGGCTTTGGGAAATACTACCACCGTGGGGTGTAACGAGAAAGCCTATGCAGGATCGCGTCTATACCTTGAACTGGATAAGGAAGTCATATGGGAGCCTTCTAAGTTTTGAGACCCTTCTCGGAGTGCGGCGAGGCACATTGATTATTTCTAGGTAGAAAACATTGTCATCGACAGAAGTTTAACGTTTAGCGATCGTCATGAAAATCAAACAACGTGCCTGCAGCGGAACTCGAGTGGAGTAGTGCAGAGTGATATCGTTGAAGGAGGGCGCTTGAACAGCCTTTGTTGACCGTAGAGGTCCTTGTTGTTAGCCGACCTTCCCACCTATTCGCTGTTCACCCCAACTCGCATGCGAAACCACTGCCTCCCACTGCCTTCAAGCTTCAAGGGCCTCGCCGTTTCGGCATTGCTGTAGTTCTAGACTCTATCATGAGAATCCACGTCATACGGCTTGTGCTCATGCCAGTGACAGGATGTGAGTTCTTGCACCTCCTTGGGAAGATATGTAAACCCAAACCAAGTACAATGCCTAGCGCTTACCGTCCGGAAATAGCGGGGCGGGCTGCCAGTGGCTCAAGTCCAACTTGGTAACCATGGTAAAGGTGTGTCAACTCGTCTACATTTCGTCTTAATCTTACGGTCGGTGAGCTTTCAACGCCGGGGATCACGGTTGAATATCTGCCGGAATACAGGTGCCAGCATCGTGTACATCCTGCACTGATAAGCGTGTAGGTCCATCCTGTGTTCTGACTCAGCCAAGGTCCGGTCTAAATCCGTCGTCGCAGATCAAAGGATTCTCTGGCAAGCTATTGTATTTCCTACTTTCCCTCTACGCCATACTTTCCAGCTCTAAGTCCACCCTCGATTATCCTTCACCCTTCAAATGCTTCCCTCTGTTCTTCAGGACATTGGGACATTGCAATATATTATTACACATGTTTTCTGTCCTCTTCGGCTCCCGGACGGGGACGACCACAGCGCCTACCGGGATTCTTCTCTAGCTGGAGCGGTGGCCTCTGCCTTGCGCCTCTACCAGCAACACGTGGACCAGCTCAATGTGTCTCACTGGCTTAGCATCTCTCGAATGTTGGATAATCTACAAGCTGCTATTCGGCATGATAGCCTCGACCGGTCTCAAACTGTTTCTCAGTTGTGTGGCATGAACGATGGTGGTACGTTTATGAGCTTCTGATGATATCCCGACGCTCATGGGAGATGCAGATGTCCTTGCGTTCCTCATCCGGGCGCAAAATGCGGCGGTTATATTCAGAAAGCAGAGTGATGTCACCATTTTCGAGTCCTTCGAAGTATCTCCAAAGGCTGAGAACGTGATGACCGCACAAGGGAAGCTCATATGTTCATATCCTGGGCCTGCGATCGAGATTCCCAATGTTCTATTTGAAGACATCGCCTTTCTTTCCGAGCTCTCGAATTTTCTTGTTCGCATGAACGATGACGTCCTGGATGCTGCGCCAATGAGCCGAAAAGCGCAATCCACCGTTCTTGAAGCCCGAGATACCACACACCCACGTTATATCACCGAACTCCTTACCGGCATCTTGAGAGGTGTTGGTCATCCCGCCAGCATCATTCGCATTACGAAACGCATCGGGGATGACGTTTCATGGAACAACTCAAAGTTGCCGTGGCGACGTTCGCCCCTCTGGCTCCTTATCAGGGTTGCTATCCAGACTTCGGCCCCAACGCATGACTTGTACAAGCAATTCATACTCTTTTTCATGTGTAGTCTTTCAGACGAAAAACTTTGCGCAGACCTTCCAAACGATGTACTCCAGTTCATGTCGGTGAAAATAAGCAGACGGCTGAAGAAGCTGGGTTCGACTGCGCCAGATTGGCTCTCGGGCGTCGTGTTGCAGAGATGTACTTCTCTTAGATCAATACTGGAGAAGAGATGGGGGAAGACTCAGATTGTTCATCGTACATCCCCATTCTGGGCTCCCTCTCAACTCAATCTTACACGAGACATGGAATTATCGCTCTCAAGTAGTGGGGACTACCTTCAGCACCGTCTTACTCATTCTACTGCTCGGTCTGTCGAGACATCCTTTACTCCGGAATGTTCTCTGCGAGGTTCTCTCGACGAGTTCTTGTCTCATGACGGAGTCTTTTTCGTGAATGCCTATAGCACAGAACCTCACGTTGCTCTCTATGATGTTGAACATGAGGTGGAGCAGGGTATCGATGACTGGGTTGATCAGGTGACAGACAACGACGAAGCTTGTGCCCGATTGGAGATCCTCGGGCAGAAGTACTCGTCGAGCGCTCTGGCAACGTATGGGGACAACCCAGAGCTCCTCTCGGTCATGCTGCTGACCACGATTGAGCTCTGGGTTGCGCTTGATAAGATAGCCATCAAACAGGTTCCTATACTTGCGGACTACTCGCCAGAGATTCCTAAAAGTCTTCTGGAGGGCCTAATGCTCTGCAAAGCTCCTAGCCTCTCTCGCCTTTGCCGTATCCACGAATACCTCTCCCAACGCCATTCTAAGTCTCGTCGGCATCCGAATTCGCAAACTCAGTGGTCCGTGTTCTCTTCGACCGTCAACGCGAATACCTTTGCTGTACGTTTTTACGACGAGTCCCTGCATCTTCAGGATCTCAAGGGTCGGATCGAAGAAGCTGCACGACGGGACGCCGATGCAAAGGTCATCCAACTCGAGAAAGCGAATAATGATCATGCCGACCTCAAGAACAAGGTTAGAGATACTGAGCATACCTCCGTTGTCAACCGAGATGGTGTGGTGTTCCACCCGGGCCCGAAGAAATGCCAGAGGTGCAAGCTCGAACGAAAGCTTGGGAAGATGGATATAACTGTACATGAGTGGCCTTTGCCGTCCGGAGAATTACATGCAAAAGCGGTCGTCTTTGAACTCGACTGTCCAGTATCATTCG
The DNA here is from genome assembly GCA_038094295.1 of Tylopilus aff. beelii. Taxonomy (NCBI): domain Eukaryota; kingdom Fungi; phylum Basidiomycota; class Agaricomycetes; order Boletales; family Boletaceae; genus Tylopilus; species Tylopilus aff. beelii. Next base: position 21,115 of record JBBPTU010000251.1, on the reverse strand, counting down.
ACATGTGGCGCACGGCCACGCTCCATCTTTTGGTCGATCTTTGTTCATCGGCTCCTAAAGCAAAAGAGCCTTATATCAGTCTTGGTCAGTATGATGCACTGCGACCTTACCACGTCAAGCACCCTAGATCACGTGTCTCTCTCAGTTCCGATACCAAGCCTTTCATCCGGACGCACTATGGCAGAGTGGCCATCCCAGCGACGCAGAAACAGGTCTGTCTTAGCAACGGTCTAACACCGTACGGGTTCGATACCCACGCTCGTATCCCTCTCTCCGAGGCCCTTCTCCACATCAATGTCATGCGACATTGCACGTACCAGCTTCAAAGTAGACCTTACCATAACCTCCGAAAATATATCGACTCCACCACTCATACATCTAATGAAGTCATGGCGAATCAAATAGACTGTGACAAGGACCTTTCCATTCATGAATATATGGCCTTTGGACACTTGCGCAGCGGGGGTTTACTTCAGTGGCTCAACCTCATACGGAACCTGCGAGATCGCTCCTTGACCTTTCGTCACCCAGAAGTCCATTTACTCATCGCTCAGGCGGCCTCTCAGGTTGGGCCATATCTTGATGGGGGATGGATGTGGCACCAAGAGCTCCGGGTTCCGTCATTCTGTTATACACTTCTAGGAGAGCTTGATAGCCTTTTAAAGGATGTCAAAGCCAACTGGATGGAAGGGGTGACGATGAACACCATATCGCTCTTACTGCGTCGTCTTCTCATGTCTAGCCCCAATTATGCCGTTTCGCGGGAAGCTCTTGGACTTCTTCGTGTCGTACGTCAGAAGGTGTTCTCTTGGGTAGCGGAGCTGTCCAGTAAACTCACTGCAACACCTGGAGACGAGGAGCTTCGTGGGCTTTTATTGGACACTGCTGCTGTGTGTCGAAGCACATTTGACGTTGACCCCAGCATGATGCAAGCAGTTCTCCATTCGCCGGAAGATATCGAGGCCCTGCTTTTTTCAGCCATCCTAATTCATGACAATACGCCCGGGAAAGTCTCCTCCCTCTCTCCACACTCACAGCTACTTCTCGACCGGGATCGTCGTCTCTCCCTCACCCTCGAGAGCACCCTGAGTGACGTCATCCGAACAGATACTGGGGAACAGGGTATCGACCTCGCCGTTCGTAGGATTTGGCCGCTGTACCGCCCTGGTTCGCAATGGAAGTCGCTACAGCGTTCGAATTCGTCATGGTTCTCGTGCATGACTGCGGCGACGACAAGTGAATCCTCACAAGTAGTGTTGTTCGACCTGCTTCACGGTTCACTTTTGGTGAATGGGAGACCGCTGGGCAGATTGCCGAGCACAATCGTGCGGCACCCGCTATATAGCTTCGTCTTTGGCAAGGTAAATCTTATTGCGATCGATGTACCACCCGGGCTGATCATTTTTGCAGCAAGTACTTGATGTCATACCGGCCGATATCCCGTGGATGGATTACATGACAAGGGACATCATTTCGGGCCATCAGGTGAATATATTCGAGGCATAAGTATGTATGACTTTGAACTTACCTTATTTTAGGTGTATTTTTCACTCAAAAATGACGACCTTACCATACGAGCAAAACGAGCGTCTGCGTATAATTCTGAAATCATAGAACTTGTACCTCAAGAAAAGCTCGTCGGAGACTTGCCAAGTGTGTTGATCGAAGGATACGCTCATTGGCTGGACACCTTCGCGTCTGTGTTGGAGATACGTCCACTTGATAAGCTTTGGGAGCGTTCGGATGACAATTGGAGCATCGATTGCTCCTCTGGTCGGTATCGCATGTGGAAAGGTTGCGAACAACTCATGGACATCCGAAGCCCGACCTGGGCTATGGTTTCGAACCTCTTGAAGCCGCTTGACTCCCCACAGAACCTCATAATCACCGTCTCCCCCATCGACACGGGCCAACCCCACGCATCATTTCAGCTCTCTGTTGTTTTACCGCGCTATGGCTTATCATTTTGTATGGACGAGGACGGCGACCTTCGGTCTCACAATATCCGCGGTATGGTCTACGACAAGAACCAGTCTACCGGAACTATGATCGGCTTGGTTAATCAGCTTGTTCTTCGACCAAAGTCCAATGTTCTCGTCCCTCGATGTGTCCTCATCCCCGAGGGCGAGATTTCGTTCCAGACGAACGACCATCATGTCCGCGTCGAAATTGACACCAACGGTCCTGCCGTACAACGGATCACTTACCAGACCTACAGGGTCGACACAGACCTGGGTTGCCTCGCAGGCAACGTCAGTTTGACAAACAAGCTGTATTGTGCTTATCTCCACGCTCTAACTAGCGGGTGTGGGAGCGATCCACTTACAGGGAGGTCTGGTACAGAGGAGGCGTTGTCTCTACTTCGCTCAGCCGGTTGTTGGTCGATCATGAAATTCGGTTCTCGCGAAGCGGAGCTACTGGGCTTGATCGCTTCTATATGTCCTCGGCGCACATGGTATCCAGAACACCTCAAGTGCATGCAAAAGGTGGAATGGCTCGATCTTCCTGAAAACTCCCAACATCCTGAATTCTACGTCGTTGCCAATGGAATAAAGGAACATTGCGAAAGGGTTCTGCTGTTCCACGGAAGTCATCAAAGCACGCTGTTCCAGTCATTTCCATCGCGCGACGAACATTTGCTAGAGCGTAGCGCATCGCGAGCTGCATATCTATTTCCATCCGAATTTTCAGGACAGCCACTCCAAGGTGGTTTCGACGTCGAGTATCAAGGTAGAGACCTCGTGGAGTCTGCCTCGGGAGAGCATCGCGCTTGTATAGCAGCGACCACCGTTTATTGCCGATCCCCTCGAGGTATAACCACAAATTGCATCAACGACATGCAGACAGCATGGAAAGGGCAGACCGTATGCGGAAAGGCCCCTCTGTCGTTGCAATATGACCGCTCTTGGTTAAGCCCTGACCTCTCTTCAATATGGCTCGAGGCATACAATCTCTTGCGCAAGCAGGAAGGAAAATGGATTCAATTGATTTTCTCCCTCCCCGCCATGGCGTATGCCGCTTCGCAATTTAGCAACCTAGTCCCTGTGTTCGTAGCCTTCGCGGCAGACCCTCGATTTCGCCTGGAAGATCCACCGCCCTATGAGCACTACAGCATCTCTGATGAGTACTCCCCTTCAGAAATCATCCTGCGCCAGTATGTTTCTGAATGTGCCCGCCCTTTCGCGGCCAGCCCCGAAAGTAGTGAACCCGCAAAACCTGGAGAGAGTTCCAAAGCATTGCGGAAGCGTCAGCTCAAAATGTACAATCAACGACGAGACTCAGATGCCGACGCAACTATCCAGCAGCTGCTTGACGCTTGGCCATGCGAGACCCCTAGGGGTTGTTTACTCAACTCAGCGCTGTACGACGTGGCAAAATTCATGTCCAAAGTTCGAAGTCGCTTCTCCAGCTGTTATCGCAACCTTAAACTCAAAGAGCACCTGGTCCGCGTTCAGGTAATCTTGAGCAGTACGCGCTGTCAGGTTACACCAGCCCCAAAGCTTCTGTACTCGTTCCAACGCTCACGACATGTTCGCCCTCCCGTCCCCTGGTCACCTTCGGCCAACCAGCTATTCTCTAGACCCGCACCCTTATTACCATCGTGTCAAAAATCCCCTCGATACGCTAACCGGGCTAGAAATACCTCGGCCTCTAGTTCTGCCAGGCTACGACAGCTAATCGCTATTATCCAGGTCGGCGCGTCAAATATGTTCCAAGCCCAGTATGTTGCGGGTCTTCGCAGCAGTGCAAATAGCTTCGAGAGAGAGATTCTCCGCGTTCCAGAAGGAACAGCGAAGAAGCCTACTACAGATAAACTCCAGGCACACTTTCTTCGCTGCATGGTCATGTACGTCGAAAGCATGGATTGTCTCAAACAGTATTTAGGTCCAATATGCCAAAATGAGGAAGCGCTCGAGGTGTCAGGTCAGTGGCCACGCGTCACTGCACAGGCTCTTCTTCGGCTTCTCGCGTGCAACTCGCCGGTCGCACTTCCTGGTGATTGGAAAAGGTGTCTAGTAAAGTTGGCCTCCCTCCTCCTCGAGCTTCAGCGTGCTCGACGACTCCTTCGGCTTCACCTGGATAATCTTCCTGAAGAGTTCTATAAGGAATCGGCGAACGAAGGATGCGATATACGGACCGAGGAGCATCTGGATTGGCTACTCATTCAGGTGTGTTTCTCGAAGCATGAGTACGTTCACCTACTGATACGGCACACCTCGGGCCATAACAGCTGCAGGGGAATTTCTTGATTCGTCGCGTTCAGGTCGATGTCGCGAATGAGATGATATCACCAAGCTCCGGCATGAATACAGCCATGCAGCTGAATATGGGCGAAGGAAAATCGTCCGTCATCGTTCCAGTCTCCGCTGCCACTCTTGCAGACGGTGATCAACTGGTACGCGTAATCGTCCCAAAGGCATTGACGGCGCAGATGTTTCAGCTTCTCGTTGACCGCCTCGGTGGGCTCGCTGGCAGACGAATATACTATATCCCATTTTCTCGTTCCCTCGATGTCAGCCCTCAGCAAGTGGCCGCCCTTCGTGAACTCATGTTGGAATGCATGCGTAACCGTGGCATCCTGGTCGTCCAGCCAGAGCACGTCCTGTCACTCAAGCTGGTGAGCGTGGAGAAACAGTTGCCCCAGGCCCAGAAAAACGACTCGGAGTTGTCAACCCGCTTGTTGGACCTTCAAAAATGGCTCCATTCTCGTTCTAGAGACATTTTAGACGAAAGCGACGAGATTCTTCACGTTCGGTACCAATTGGTGTATACCATTGGCCGCCAGAAACACGTGGAAGGCTTTCCTGACCGATGGACGACCACCCAACAAGTTCTTGGCCTCGTCCACAAGTATGCACCTTTAGTTCGGAAGCGAAGTCCCCTTGGAATAGAGTTCGAGCGCGGTCCACTCGGATCGTTCCCCCATCTTCGTATCTTACAAGCTGACACCGGTCGGGACTTGATCTCCCATGTAGTCGAAGCCGTGATGGACGGAAATCTTCCAGCCTTCAACTTTGAACAGCTCTCGCTAGATCTCTGGAGAGCCATCCGAACGTTCATATCGTCCTCGGATGTCACTCCTACTACCGTTCGATCGGTGAAAGACTACGCTCAAGATAGTCCTCTGTGGGGTGGTCTATTGCTGCTGCGTGGCCTCTTGGCCACTGGCATACTTTTATTTGCTTTCATGGAACGACGGTGGAGGGTGGACTATGGGCTTGCCCTATCGCGCACTATGCTTGCGGTCCCATACAGGGCAAAGGACGTCCCTGCACTAAGAGCCGAGTTTGGGCATCCCGACGTCGCCATCGTCCTCACCTGTTTATCTTACTACTATGGCGGTCTCGACGAGGAACAGTTGCGGGCTTCTTTCGAGATTCTGCTGAAACAGGACGATCCGTCGTTGGAGTACGACGCCTGGGTTCGGGGCCGTTCCTCTGTTCCGGAGGAATTGCGGAGCTTGCGCGGGATCAATGTCAAGTCATCGGAACAATGGCGAAGGGACCTACTCCCGCTGTTTGCTCAGAACAAGGCAACGGTCGACTTTTACCTTTCGCAGGTCGTATTTCCAAGGGAAGCAAAGGAGTTTCCTTCCAAGCTCTCATGCTCGGGCTGGGATCTGGCGGAGAAGCGAGAGCGACTGCTGACGGGTGAGCGATGGGGTGCTTGCTTAGTATGGTCTCGGCTAACTAATTATGTTCAAGGTTTTTCGGGGACCAACGATGGTCAATATCTGTTGCCCCTGCACATCAACCAACAAGATCCAGAACATCAGCGCGGAACGAACGCGAAGGTCTTGGCCTACCTTCTCCAACCGGAGAACGATCGTTACATGTGCACGACCCATTCATTTGGTGAACGGCGCGGCGAGAGGCGAACGACATCCGAGTTTCTTGACATGCTGGTTGCTCAGGACCCTCCGATTCGCGTCCTGTTGGACGTCGGAGCCCAGATGTTAGATCTCCAGAACCACGAGCTGGCCAGAGCATGGCTGGATATCAGTCCAGATTCCTCTGCGGCAATCTATTTCAACGGGGAAGATGAATTGGCAGTGCTCACCCGAGATGGAGGCACACAGCTCCTCTTATCGTCACCATTTGCGCAACAGCTTGATCAATGCGTCGTATATCTCGACGATGCCCACACGCGCGGTACCGATATCAATTTCCCTAGCGGATTTCGCGCGGCTGTTACGCTGGGACCGAAGGTCACCAAAGACCGTCTAGTCCAAGGTATATAGGGGTTCTATCATATATGGTTCCGGAAATCTTACAATTTGCTACGCGCAGGATGCATGCGGATGCGCAAACTGGGTCACGGCCATTCTGTCATGTTTTTTGCGCCACTCGAGGTCGACCGACGGATTCGCTATGTTGTCGTGAAAAGCCCCTCGAGCGAGATCAGCTCCATGGATATCTTACAATGGGCTATGCGAGAAACTTGCGACGATATTCAGAGGCGTACCCCGCACTGGGCCCAACAAGGGATGGACCATGCGTCCCGACATAACGCATGGATCAGTTTCTGTCGAGATGGCTTACCCCCGAAAGCGTTATCGGCCGAGTGGCTGCAGCCAGAAGCGAAGAAACTGGAAGATCTTTACGGGCCACGTGATTCTCCAAATGCTGCCTTCCTCATGGCAAATCCAGAGATCCGCCAGCGTTGCAACGTGCTCGGAGTTCCGTCGTTCCATCCCGTCAGCATGGACGAAGAGCAGGAACGCGAGGTCGTCCATGAAGCAGAACGTGAACGACAAGTGGAACGTCCACCGAAGGCATCGCTAGCTATTCATTCGGTTCATCCAGATGTTGTCATGTTGGTCAAGACTGGCCTCGTTCCTGAAAACACCAATGCTTTCCGTCCAGCCTTCCAGACCCTCGATAGGACTTCCGCCGTCTTCAAGGAGGCTCACATTTGGAATTCGTCTATTTTGGCAACAGCCGACTTTGAGAAGACAATCGAATCCTCGAGCAAGATGGACGCCTACTTGCGCCCCGTGGCATGGGTTGTCTCCGGGAAAAGAGCCAAAAATGACGTCCTCGTCATCTTGAGCCCATACGAAGCCAATCACTTGCTACCGGCCATCAGGTCAAGCGGCAAAGTTCACCTCCATGTCTACACACCACGCACCGCCAAGTCGATGAAATCTCGCGACGACCTAGCCATGTACACCATTCCTTCCATCCCCAAGGGCTGGATTCTCTCGCCGTCTCTCATGGATCAGCTGAACGTGTTTGCTGGGCAGCTATACCTGAAGGACTACGAGACATACATCCGGTTATGCCGTTTCCTTTGCGTGTATGCGAAGGACCTGGAATACGAAGAGGGTATTCAGGTTGGGAGCGGCGGGTTCATAGCTCCGAGGAATCGGCCAAGACGATTGCAGGCTGAGCGCACATTCCAGAGCTCGCCGCTGAATTCGCTGAAAACGTTGATGAGCCTTCGCAGGCAAGGCATGGGTTTCGCGCCGACACACATGGGGCAACTTCTCGATGGACGGTTACTTTCCGAAGATAATTTCGATGAACATGATGACGTAGGTCTCGCTTTACCTCCCTTTCGTCGTCAGGGCTGATGGTATTTCTGGTGTCCAAGAATGCTAGCGGACGACGGTTGTATAACATAAATTAGGGCGTGTAGGCTACCCCGTGCTGACGTGTACCTCTTGTGGGATCTATACTGCGTGGTTGATTAACTGCGTGACTCGGACGTACGATTGTATTGATTCTAAACCAGAAGGAGCGGCTGTTCTTGGTATTCATGCCAGTATTGAGAAGTAAACTTGGATGTCGACCCCACGAAATGGTCTTGCTAGTTGTGGGCGAGCGTATGACGCGAACAGTGCCCCCGTACCCTCTTCGTTCGATTGTTGTACTATACATCATGTTTGCCATCAGCCCCCTCTGCCGTCAGGCATCAGATGCATCACCTTTCGCCTGTACTCCGAGTCCAATGACGTGCCTAGATGGGGAGAAAACCATCTGATCAGCCTGCAAGGTTGTTAGGCACACGAACACTCCCCTGGTCACCCTCGAAGTCTTCTATTAAATGGACGTGGACCGCAGTCATTCCTGGCTTCGGGAGATGCGAGCCTCGTGGTCGTTGTGGAGCCGATGAAGAGACAGAGCCATAGAACACCGCAGGTCGTGGGGCTGACATCAATATTGACATCAGTCCATCCTTGAATTTCATGGATGAGGTCGGGAGTCTAGACCGCGGCAGCGGTGAGCGGTGGAAAGCGGGTGATGGTTGCCAGTGACGCTGTGATCCGTGAGACTTGCCCCATCAACTTCTCCTCCATCCCTACATACTGCCGGTGGTACGTTTCCGAAACAGCTGCCATGTCATGTCACTGTTAGCCTACCGGTCAGCGAAGTGGGCTATGGACCAATGCAAGTAACTTCCTGTTCCAGTTCTCCTTTCCGCCGACTCGAATCTCAGTCTAAGGAGTTGCCGAGGACTTGATACAGCAATACGGAACTTGAAGACGCCACAGCAACCTTCATAACCCCATGTAAGCAGCTTCGTGTATCGAGCCGCGGTGACCCGTGTCCTTGTGCCTCGATAACGATGTAGGTCCATCCTGTGTTCGGACTAGTTGGGCGTTGCCAAATCAACAAATACCATAAAAATCATATCGATCGAGCCCCTCTCCCTTCCCACTCGACGTCTCTCTTCCTAGTAACTCGAGCCCAATCTCGCATCAGTCTCGTCTAAATGTCTCAATCTATTTCTGATCTCGGTACTCTGAAATACATCATTACACATGTCTTTTGTCCTCTCCGTCTCCCTGATGGGGACGACCATAATATCCTTAGCGATCAGTCTCTAGCTGGGGCGGTTGCATCTGCCGTGCGCCTTCACAACGACCGCATTAGTGATCTGCTCCAATGGCACAGCATTTCTCGAATGCTGAACAATCTTCGGGCTGTTCTCCAGCTTGAGGACTTGGACAAGTCTCAAGTGATATCCCAGCTTCGTTCTATGGTGATGGGTGGTACGTTGAGTTCAACTTGCATAGCAGTATGTCAGACTCACGATCCTTTTAGATGTCCGTGCATTTCTCGTCCGGGCTCAAAACGCGGCAGTCATATTCAGAAAGCAAAAAGACACTACTATCATCGAGTCCTTTGAAGTATCCCCAACTGCTGGAGATGTGATGGGCGCGGAAGGCAGACTTATCTGTTCATATCCCGGGCCAGCGATCGAAGTTCCAAATGTCGTGTTTGATGAGAAGGGCTTTCTTTCAGAACTCGCCAATTTTCTCACCCACATGAACAACGACGTCCTTGATACTGCCCCGACGAGTCGCAAAGCGCGGTCCACCGTTGTCGAAACCCGAGACACTACCCACCCGCGGTATATCACCGAGTTGCTAACAGGCATCCTTCGAGGTGTCGGTCATCCTGCAGACATCATTCGTATCACGAAACGCGTAGGGGATGACGTTTCATGGAATAACTCAAAGCTGCCGTGGCGGCGCTCACCGCTCTGGCTCCTCATCAGAGTTTCCATCCAGACCTCACTCGATCGATCAACTCTGGGCCGCATTGCTTACAAACAATTCATGCTCTTCTTTATGTGTTCCCTCGCAAATGAAAAAATGGCTATGGGTCTTCCCAACGATACGCTTCAGTTCATGTCTGCAAAGATCAGTAAACGGCTGAGGAAGCTCGGGTCCTCCGCTCCTGACTGGCTCTTGGACATTGCCTTGCAAACATGCACTTCACTCCGGTCTGTCTTGGAAAAGAGGTGGGGAGAGGTACAAGCTGCTCAATGTGTATCCCCGCTCTGGACTCCCTCCAAGCTCGACCTCCACGGCGACGTGGAGTTATCACTCTTGAATAGCAGGAACTACCTTCGCGACTGCCTCACTAATAAGATTACTAGTCATTCCAACACTTCTTTCACCCTCGTTCACCGTGCTCGTGGCGCTCTCAACGACTTTCTGTCCGCTGATGGTGCTTTTTTTGAAGAAGCCTATCGTTCAGAGCCTCACATTACTCTCTATGACGTCGAGCATGCGGTTGAACAGGATATTGATGTTTGGGTTGACAACGTTGAAGATCACGACGAGGCCTGTGTTAAGCTGGAGATCCTTGGCCACAAGTATTCGTCGAATGCCCTGACCACATACGAGGACAATCCAGAACTCTTGTCGGTCATGTTATTGACTATGATCGAGCTTTGGATTGCGCTGGACAAGATAGCTCTGAGGGAAATTCCGATGCTCGCTGAGTACTCGCCCGAGGTGCCTACAAGTTTACTGGAGCACTTCTTACTTTCGAAACTTGGAAACCTCCGTCGCTTGAACTGCGCCTACCAGTATCTCTCCTCTCGCCACTCCAGATCCCATAGTGGGTGGTCGGTGTTTTCTTCCCCAATCACTTCAAGCAGTTTTCCTGCCCGTTTCTACAGAGGGTCGTCACACCTTCAACATATCAAGGCGCAGATCGAAGGAGTGGCCTGTCGAGAAGTCAGTGAGAAGGTTGCAGAACTGGAGAGAGCAAATACTCGCCATGCTGAATTGAAGAAGAAAGCTGATCAAGCTGATCACGAATACATGGTTAATCGGCGCGGCACCGAGTACCATGCCAACCATTGCAACAAGTGCCGCTTGAAAAGAGAGGCCAATGGCATGCGGATAAGCGTTCACGAGTGGCCATTGCCTGCTGATCAAGTTCATGCTGAGGTTGTCGTATTTGAACTAGATTGCCCGGTCTCCTTCAACATGTGGCGTAGTGCCACACTACATCTCCTAGTCGATCTATGCTCTCCGTCCATTAAATCCAAACACCCCTACATGCAGTTAGTCGATTATGCTGCCCTTCAACCTTACCTTGTCCACCATCAGAGATCGCGGGTCACCCTCGGCTCTGACACGAAACCATTCACTGTCACCCACTACAGGAATATATCCATTCCCACTACACGACAGCAGGTCTGTGTCAACAATGGGTTGACATTCTATGGTTTCGATACTTGTGCTCGTATTGCTGTCTCGGAGTTGCTAGGACCATTCAACATCAAGAAGTATTGCACGTACGAACTTGGAAGAGGGCCGTACCAGAACATGCAGAAGTATGTCGACGCGACTCTCCACACGTCGAACGAAATCATGGCGAATCAAGCGGACTGTCATAAAGATCTGTCCATCCATGAATTTATAGCGTTTGGACTCCTCCGCAGTGGCGGCCGACTTCAATGGCTAAATGTATTACGAGAGCTTCGTGGTCGATCGTTAACCTTCCGTCGCCAAGAGGTGCATCTGCTTCTGGCTCAAGCAGTCTCCCAAGTGGGACCACTTCACGACACACCTTCAAAGTGGCATGACGAACTCCAACGTTCTTCTTTTTGTTGTGCGCTCCTTGACGAGCTTGAAAGTCTTATCTCAGATATTGAAGCCAACTGGTTAGAGGCAGTAACAATGGACACTATTTCCTTCTTGCTACGTCGAGTTCTTGCATCCAGTCCTGACCAAGGTGTATCGCGGAGAGCCCTTGATCTTCTTCGTGTCGTGCGGGGCAAGCTATTCTCCTGGGTGGAAGAGCTATCAGCTAAACTCACAATAACGCCAGGAGACCTGGAGTTTAGTGGGTTTTTACGGGACACAGCTGCCATCTGTCGAAGTACATTTGATGTTGACCCGTCTCTGATTCACGAATCTCTTCACTCTGTGGCAGATATCAAGGTCCTGCTCTCCTCTGCAGTATTGCTACACGACCACACACCAAGTAATGTCTCTTCCCTCCCCGCATATTCCCAGTTACTTCTCGCCCGCGATCGCCGCCTCTCATTGGCTCTTGAGAGTGTTCTAAGTGGCGTTATTCAGGCCGACTCCAGCGATCAAGGAATAGACCTTGCGATTCACTGGGTTTGGCCTGATTACCGTCCTGGTTCAAAGTGGACACCATTACAGAACCCAAATTCGCGCTGGCTTTCGTGCGAGACTGCATCGACGGCTGAACAGAGTTCGCAACGCGTGCATTTCAACTTGCTCGATGGTTCACTCTTGGTCGACGGGAAATCTCTTGGGCGACTGCCCAACGAAATTCTACAGCATCGACTATACAATTTGATATTTGGACAGGTGCACCTCACCATTTCCATGGTCGTGCGGATTACTGATGTGTTTGTAGCATGTACTTGATGTCATACCAGGCGATCTCCCCGGAATGGATTACTCGACAAGGGGCTCGGTTTCCGGACATCAGGTATGTGTACGCGCAGTATTGTGTCATGATGACTCACGTAGCATGCCAAAGGTGTATTTTTCGCTTAGGAATAATGGCTTAGATCTCGTCATACGAGCAAAACGAAAGCCGAACAGCGATAATCACGATGATGATTCCGCTATCATCGAACTCATCCCTCAAGAAAAGCTCGCCAGTGACTTGCCTGCAGTATTGGTCGAGGGACACGCTCACTGGCTAAACCTTTCCACGTCCACCATGGAGATCCGCCCACTCGACAGTCTCTGGGAGGCATCGTCAGCGAATTGGACCATAGATTGCACTCCTGGGGCATATCGCATGAAGAAAGGCGACCGCTTCCTCATAGACGTCCGCAGTCGATCCTGGAAGATGATTTCTACCCTAATGAAGCCATTCGATATTCCACAGAATCTTCTTATCTACGTATCCCAGGTCCCTACCTCGTCATTCCAACTATCCGTCGTCTTACCCCGCTACGGCCTTTCCTTTTACATCGATGAGGACGGTGACCTCCAGTCTCGGAACATGAGAGGGATGGTCTATGACACAAATCAATCGTTCGGTGCATTGTTCGGGTTGGTTAATCGCCTCGTGCTCCGGCCAAAAACAAGACATGCTGATGCAATCGAGCTCGTCCCGCGGTGTGTTCTCATCCCAGAGGGTGACATCTCCTTCCACCTGGATGGTCATCACGTCAATGTCGAAGTCGATACCCGTGGCACTGCCATCCAACGAATGACATACCAGACATACACGATCAATACGGAGCTAGGGTGCCTCACAGGGAACGTTATTTTGACGAACAGCCTTTACTGCGCTTACCTGCACGCTGTGACTAGCGGATGCGGGAGCGATCCGCTGACAGGGAGGTCTGGTACAGAGGAGGCGATATCCTTACTTCGGTCGGCGGGCTGTTGGTCAATCATGAAGTTTGGCTCTCGTGAGGCGGAGCTCCTTGGATTGATCGCGTCCTTGTGTCCACAGCGGGAGTGGTACCCTGAACATCTGAAGTGTATGCAGAAGATCTCGTGGCTCGAACTTCCCGTGAATTCGCAGCATCATGAACTATATGTCATTGCAAGAGGGATCAAGGAGCATTGCGAAAGACTCCAAATATTCCATGAGAGTCATACAACTCCTCTGTTCCGACTTGGAAGATTCCCGGTACGCGACGATCACCTGCTTCAGCGCAGTGCGCGACGAGCTGCACATCTCTTCCCATCCGAGTTTTCGGGACAGCCTTCCGGGACAGATTTCGATGTTCAGCACTCTGCCAGGGATGTAGTCAACATCACCTCCAAAGAGCAACGTGCTTGCGCCGCCGCCGCCGCCGTTTATCACCAAACAGCATATGCAGCAACCACGAAAGATTTATTGAATATGGTGGAATCATGGTCGGAGACAGTATCTGGGAGCACCGCTTTGTCTCTCCAATATGATAGTTCGTGGTTGACCCCAGATCTTCCGTCTATCTGGCTCAAGGGTTATAACCTACTTCGAAGAAACGACAAAGCAAAATGGTTCGAAATGCTTTTCTCGTTGCCTGCTATGGCATATGCCTCTTCAAGACACACCGACCTCGTCCCTGTATTCATAGCATTTGCGTCAGATCCACGCTTTCGGACGGAGGATCCACCTCGTTATTATTCCTACGACATTGCGGATGGGTACCGACCTTCACAGGTTACGCTTGGCGGTTATATCTCTAGCTGTGCCCAAACTTTCGAATGCAGCCCCGAAGGTGATGCACCTGCCAGAAGAGACGAGAGTGAGAAGGACCTCCAGGTGCGCCGATACAGAATGTACAACGACAGACTCGAGTCGGACACCGACGCGACCGTTTCTCGGTTGTTGAGCACATGGCCGTGTGAAATTCCTCCGTTTTGCTCACTTAGCCCCGCTCTGTACAACGTGTCAAAATTGACATCCGACATCGAGGCGCATTTCTCTAGTCGCTTCCACAATCTCAAACTCAAGGAGCACCTCATTCGCGTCCAGAATCTACTGAATAGTATTTGCCCCTCGGCTTCTCCCATATCAACCCCGCAATACTCATTCCAGTCGTCGCATAACACCATCCTTCAGACATGCTGGTCTGTCGCACTGGACGACTTATTTGCAAGACCACTGGCAGCTCCATCCTTACAGATGCCCAGCCAGTTGGTTCTATACAGTTCTGACGACATCGTGATGGACACTTGGCCATCCCCTGCCGCTGCGCTGCACGAACTCCTCGCCACGGTGCAGGCGAATGCGGTGAATTCATTTCAGGACCGATATGTCTCAGCGCTGCGCGCTAGTGCAGAGTGTTTTGAAAGTGAAATCTCTGTTGCAGCTCGCGGAGAGATTGAACTACCTACTACAGAAAATCTTGTGGCCCACTATACTCGGTGCAGAGTCGGCTACATCAAAGCTCTAGATTGTATCCAGCAGCACCTGGCTCCATGTAGTCAGTGCGACGAAGCAGTCGAACAGTCTGGCCAGTGGCCTCGCATAACTGCGTACACGCTCTTCCGTTTCCTAGCGTCCAACTCGCCGACAATACTCCCCGACGACTGGAAGAAATGTCTCATACGACTAGTCCTGCTTGCACTCGAACTACAACGCGCAGGAAGATTGCTTCGGTTGCACCTTGACAATCTCCATGAGGATCTTCGCAGGGAGGTACAGAATGAAGGATGTGATGGCTGGGACCCTAATGCGCATCCGGACTGGTTACTGATCCAGGTATTTATCTCGCGCGGTGGATGTATACCTTACCTGACATGAGGATACTTAGTTACAAGGAAACTTTTTAGTTCGTCACGTTCAGGCTGGAGTTGCCGCCGAGATGATATCACCGCGCTCGGGTAACAATACGGCCATGCAGCTCAATATGGGGGAGGGGAAGTCCTCCGTCATCGTCCCAATCGTCGTCACCGTTCTTGCCGATGGTACTCAACTCGTCCGGGTCATTGTCCCGAAAGCGTTGACTGCACAAATGTTCCATCTCCTTGTAGACCGTCTCGGTGGTCTCACTAACCGACGGATATATTTCCTTCCGTTCTCCCGTTCTCTCGATCTCAGTGATAGCAAAGTGGAGATGCTCCGTGGAATCGTGAAAGAGTGCAAGAAGGAGCGAGGAATTCTGGTTGTCCAACCCGAGCACGTCTTGTCGCTCAAGCTACTGAGCGTAGAGAAGCAGCTGTGCCAAGAGGAGAGTGCTCTATCGCGTCGGTTGCTTAACCTCCAAAAGTGGCTCCATTCTCGTACCCGAGATATTCTGGATGAGAGCGACGAGATCCTGCACGTCCGGTATCAGCTAGTCTATACAATTGGCCTTCAACAGCACATGGAAGGCTTCCCCGATCGATGGACCACCACAGAACAGGTTCTAGCCCTCGTGAACAAGCATGCGTCCTCCCTTCGAGAGCTTTTTCCCCTTGGTGTCGAGTACGAGCAGGGCCCGTCTGGGTCCTTCCCCCACCTTCGTGTCCCCCACGCAGACGCTGGTGAAATGTTGATTTCATGGATAGTGCAAGACGTCATGGAAGGTCTACTGCCGAACTTCAACTTTGGGCAGCTCCGGTCGAGCTTTAGGAATGCCATCCAAAACTTTCTATCTTGCCAGCATGTCCCTCCAACACAAGTCCGACTAGTGAAGGATTACGCTCAGCAAACATCCCTCTGGAATGGACTGCTGTTGTTACGCGGCCTCTTGGCATCCGGGATACTTTTGTATGTTTTCCGGGAACGGCGATGGAGGGTGGACTACGGCCTTGCCCCGGCACGCACCATGCTTGCAGTTCCGTACAGAGCAAAAGATGTCCCAGCACAACGAGCCGAGTTCGGACATCCCGACATCGCCATCATCCTCACCTGCCTCTCCTATTACTACGGTGGTCTGAACGAAGAACAACTAAAACTTTCTTTCGAAATGCTTCTTAAGCAGGACGACCCGGCCATGGAATATGGACTTTGGGTTCGAGACTGTCCTGCGGTGCCAGAGTACCTGAGGACCACAAGTGGCGTTAACCTCAAATCGTTCGAACAGTGGAACAAGTTCCTCCTCCCTCTTTTCAAACGGAATCGGGCTACGGTCGATTTCTACCTCTCGAACGTCGTGTTCCCGAAGGAAGCCAAGGAGTTTCCTTCGAAATTGTCATGTTCAGGCTGGGATTTGGCAGAGAGGAAAGAACGCGTGCTGACCGGTGTGTTGAGTATAACGCCGCATCCACAATTTGTTGACTCTGGATAGGATTTTCCGGGACGAACGATGGACAATATCTATTACCTCTTCACATCACTCAACGCGATCCTGATCATCAACGAGGGACCAATGCGAAGGTTCTCTCCTATCTTCTCCAGCCGGAGAACCAGAGTTATATGTGCATGACCGACGAAAATGGCGAGCGGCGAACCACCCCTTCGTTCCTCGAGACATTAGCTTCTCAGAAGCCCGAGATCCGCGTCCTGTTGGACGTTGGGGCTCAGATGCTCGATCTCCAAAATCACGAGCTAGCGAAAACATGGCTGGCGATCAACAAGAATGCGTCTGCAGCCATCTATTTCAACGAGGACGACGAGCTCACGGTACTCACTCGGGACGGTAACACCAATCTCCTGATATCTTCGCCATTTGCGCAACAATTGGATCAATGCGTTGTATATCTCGACGACGCCCATACGCGTGGTACCGACATCAAGTTCCCGAGCGGATTCCGCGCTGCGGTGACGCTGGGACCCAAAGTTACCAAGGACCGTTTAGCTCAAGGTACGTACACCACTTCTTGTTCTCTCTACCTCGGAATCTGAGTATCTGTCACCCATAGGTTGCATGCGGATGCGGAAACTCGGTCACAATCATTCTATAATGTTCTTTGCCCCTCTAGAGATTGACCGACGTATCCGTTCCGTGGCTAGCAAAGGCCCTTTTGACGCTGTCAACACCATGGACATCCTACAATGGACCATACGGGAGACATGCGATGACATCCAGCATCGCGCGGCTCACTGGGCGCAACAAGGGGTAGACCACACATCCCGCTATGCTGTTTGGACAGATTTTTGTAGTGGCGAAGTGTCTCCGAAGGAAGTATCGGAGAAGTGGCTCCAGCCCGAGGCTAAGAGGCTGGAAGACCTTTACGGCCCTAACGAGGGTTCGAATTCGACAATGCTGGCAGACCCTGACATTCGTCAACGCTGCGTCGAGCTTGGAGTTCTGTCTCTCCGCGACGTGAGTATGGATGAAGAACAGGAAAGAGAAGTCGTTCACGAAGCCGAACGGGAACGACAAGTTGAACGTCCGGCAAAGGTATCACCGGCAACCCATTCGACCCATCAGGATGTTGTTACCTTTATAAGAACAGGTGTCGTTCCAACGAGATCTAAAGCTTTTTGTCGAGCCTTTGATACCCTCGATTCGACCTCCGCGGCTGCCAGGGAACCGCACATCTGGAGTCAATGTTTGCTGACGACGACGGACTTTCAGAAGACCGTCATATCATCGTGCAAGGCAGACGACTACTTGCGCCCTGTGATGTGGGTCGTCTCTGGAGGGAAAAGATCCAATCGCGAGGCGCTCGTCATTTTCAGCCCTGAAGAAGCCAATCATCTACTGCCACATATCAGGCGGAGCCACAGGGTTCACCTCCATCTCTACACACCCCGCGTCACTGAATCCATGAAGCCATGCGACGGTCTCGATCTGTACAGCATCCCCAGCGTTTCAGACGGGTGGACTCCACCCGCACATCTCATGGACCAGTTGAACGCGTTCTCCGGACAATTGTACTTGAAAGATTACCAGACGTATATTCGCTTGTGCCGCTTCCTCTGCGTCTACGCAAGGGACCTGCAAGACGAAGAGGGGATCGAGGTCGGATGCGACGGGTTCATTCCGCCGAACCATCGACCAGCGCACTTGCGAAGCGTGTACACTTTTCAAACTACGCCGCTGGACCCACTAAGGAAGTTGATGGGGCTTCGAAGGAAAGGCATGCGTTTCGCACCCACGCACATGGGCAAACTTGTCGATGGACGGCTGCTTTCTGAACGGGATTTCGATGACTCGGTGATGATGTACTGGTAGGTATTATTTCATGAGCGTGAATGGGGGACTAACGGCGATTTCGCAGAGGTTTGAGCTTGATCTATGGAGAAGTCGTATTACTAAGCCAAGTCGTGTAGGTTTGGTTACTGGTGGGAAATTGTCGAGTTTAGTCCGTAAATTAAAAATTGGACCTCCGTGTTGCCAACGAGTGCTCGCCGCGAGGCCTCGGAGACTCAACTTGAACCCAGCCCTTGAGAAGTTCACATCCAGGTCCATGGTGTGTACACGATGCTCAAGTCTCGCGTTCGAGGTCGAGTCAGCGGTCCCGCCTTGAGGTACTCTCCTCTGCTACGACTCCAAAGAGTCCCTGAATGATTAATTGATAATTACAGGCGTTTCGTTGCATCTACTTGCTAGGATATCCGTCGGTGAATGCTGAGAAGATGCAGGTCGTTCTATCTTGATCCCGTCCTCATTCTTGTGCAGAGTGCTGTGCCGAGGACAACGGGTATTGAAAGGTACGGTGCCTGGCTGCCCCGTGCTTTCTTGCCTCGAGTTGCGCTCTGAGTGATGCTACATTGATAACATTGTAGGTCCATCCTGTGTTATTTTGCCTCGAGTTGCGCTCTGATTGACGGCTACATTGATGACACTGTAGGTCCATCCTGTGTCATTCGGACTCAGATAATCGGGTTTAGGTAAAAGTACAGGATGCAGATGAACAGATATAAGGGCAGGGCTGCGGGTGCGCGGCCATTCGATCTTCCAAACGCTTCGCTTTCAAACTTGAACACCTCTCTCGACCTCTTAAATGTCTTACTATTCCCCTGATCCTGGAGGGCTCGATGTATCCCAATATATCATCACCCATGTCTTTTGTCCTCTCCAACTTCCGGACGGAGATGACCACTCTATCTGCGACGACCGTTCGCTAGTGGAGGCGGTCGTATCTGTCGCGCGTCTATATGATAACCATGTTGACCCAGTTATCGCGCCGCAGTGGCACTGTATTTCCCGAATGTTGGAAGATATGCGAGCCTCTCTCCGGTTTGCTGAGTTAGGCAAGTCCCAAGTCATTTCTCAGCTTCGCAGCATGGTTGTTGGAGGTGAGCTTTTGATCCTCTGGACGACGTTTCATGGCTCACATAGTAGGCAGGAGTCAGCGCATTCCTCGTCCGAGCCCAGAACGCGGCCGTCATATTCAGAAAGCAGAAGGATGTTACCATCTTCGAGTCCTTTGAAGTATCCCCGAGAGCCGAGGATGTGATGGCTACAGTAGGAAAACTCATTTGCTCGTACCCTGGACCTGCAATCGAAGTTCCAAATGCCGTATTCGAGGAGGAAGGCTTTCTTTCCGAGCTCGCCAATTTCCTTGCTCGCATGAACAAGGACTCCATCCTTGACGCTTCTCCCAAAACCCGTAAAGCGCAGACCTCCGTCGTCGAAACCCGAGACACCACTCACCCACGCTATATTACCGAACTGCTTACAGGAATCCTTAGAGGCATCGGTCGTCCTGCAGACATTCATCGCATTACGAAACGCGTGGGTGATGATGTTTCGTGGAATGACTCAGAGTTGCCGTGGCGTCGCTCGTCGCTCTGGCTGCTCATTAGAGTAGCCATTCAGACCTCACTAGATCGGTCGATCCTGGGACATGATACATACAA
Organism: Tylopilus aff. beelii; assembly: GCA_038094295.1. NCBI lineage: Eukaryota > Fungi > Basidiomycota > Agaricomycetes > Boletales > Boletaceae > Tylopilus > Tylopilus aff. beelii. Next base: position 1,199 of record JBBPTU010000251.1, on the reverse strand, counting down.
ATGTTTCATGCTGTTCTTCTTGTGTTGCCTTGCAAATGACAAGATCTCCGTAGACCTTTCCAACGACGTTCTTCAGTGCATGTCCTCCAAGATCAGTAGACGGCTGAGGAAGCTTGGGTCCTCTGCTCCGGACTGGCTCTCGGCCATCGTTTTGCAGACGTGCGCTTCGCTCAGATCGACCTTGGAGAAGAGGTGGAAACAGGTCCTAGCTGTTCAACGCGTATCTCCACTCTGGACGCCCTCTGAGCTCGATCTCAGTGGCGACATAGAGTTATCTCTCTTAAACAGTGGGGGTTACCTTCGCAATCGTCTTGCCAATCACATTGTCAGCCAATCTGACACCTCCTTCGACCCTACGCATCATCCTCGGGGTACTCTGGACAACTTTCTGTCTTCTGATGGAGCTTTCTTTGATGAGGCATATCGTCAAGAACCTCATGTTACCCTCTACGATGTCGAGCGTGCTGTGGAGCAGGACATCGATGGTTGGATCAGTCGAGTGACCAACAGTGACGAAGCCTGCGTTAAACTAGATATTCTTGGGCACAAATACTCGTCTGGCGCACTGAGGACATACGGGAACAATCCTGAGCTCCTCTCGGTCATGTTGTTGACCACTATCGAGCTTTGGGTTGCGTTGGACAAGTTAACTCTCAAGGAAATTCCGATACTTTCGGATTACTCTCCGGAGGTCCCCATACGCCTCCTGGAGGATCTACTACTCCGCAAAGCTGCTCACCTCTCTCGCCTTCGTTGTGTTCATGAGTACTTGTCCCATCGCCACTCCCAATCGCAAACTCAATGGTCGGTGTTTTCCTCAACTACGACTGAAAACTCCTTTGCCATCCGTTATTTCAATGGATCCTCGCATCTTCAAGGTCTCAAGAGTCGGATTGAAGAAAAGGCCCATTATGAAGTCCGCGAAAAGGTCGCTGAACTTGAAACGGCGAACGCTCGATATACCGATCTTCGGCAAGAAGCTGCAGGAATCGAGCATGTTCTCAACGAGGATTGGTATGGCCGCAAGTATTGTTCTCGCTCTTGCCACAAGTGCAGCCTGGAGAGGGAGTGTTCGAACATGAAGATCAGTTTTCACGAATGGCCATTGCCTGCTGCGCCACTCCACGCCGCAGTCGTCGTATTCGAGCTAGATTGCCCTGTCTCCTTTAACATGTGGCGTAGTGCCACCTTACATCTCT
>JBBPTU010000250.1:0-31456 GCA_038094295.1 Tylopilus aff. beelii | reverse complement strand
TCGCCGTTGCTATACTCGCCAGCGCCGAGCACCGGCAACATGGTGCAAGGCAGGTCGCGGAGCAGCACCAGAGTGGCCGAGGACGTGACCAGCTTGACGTCGTTCAACCCGTTCTCGGAGGAGGACGAGAACGACCAGTCCTCGTATGCTCTGGTCACGTCCCTACTCTCCCGCATGAAGAACAGCTTTTCGACCCCACTCACCACCACGTCCGGCGCACCCCCTGCCGCCGGCCCGCAGACAGCCCCGAGCAATGACCAGCGGCGTCCATCCGCGGCTGTCTTACAAAACGGCTCAGGCTTGGCTTCCAGATCATCCTCTGAGCAGCGTCCAGTCTCGCTCAAACTTATTTCCGCCGTACCCGCCCCACCTCTTGTCTCTCTCACCCCCGTCGTCTTCGAGGCACCCTCCTTTGGCCATGATTCCGACCGGTCCCCATCCAGGGGCGGTATTCCGCCGTTTTACGAAGCTCCGGATGGCGGCGCAGTCGGAACATCTATCCCTGGGTTCCCGATTCAAGATGACGCTCGCAGTATACGCACATCTACTTCTCTCAACAGATCTGCTTCCGTCTCAAAGGTGATTCGCAGGATACGTGGTGAAGGTACGTCCAACGCAATAATCACCCCTTGATCCTCACTGATTATGCTCTTAAGGTTTGTCCCGCGATTATTGGATGGATGATGAGAATGCGAAGGAATGTTATGATTGCAAAAGTGTCTTCACAACCTGGCGTAGGAAGCACCATTGTCGAATTTGCGGCAAGCCTCGATCATCCTCCTATTATCCTTTTCTCTAAGCCTTTTCAGGTCAGATATTTTGTTCACGTTGTGCTTCCAACATCATCAAGGGTTCTCGCTTCGGTCACGATGGCATGGTGCGCGTATGCAATCTTTGCCTCGAGAAACTTGCCAAGGTAGACGAAGATGAAGACGATGATCGTCGTTCTGTTGTTTCGTCAAGTACATCACCTTTCCCCGCACACCAGCTCGGTTCAGATACTCTGAGCCTCGGCCTTGGCCATCATCCTCAATCTCCTTTCGCAGCATCGCAACTGTTTGGGCGCACGGACGAACCCTTCAGTCTATATTCCATTGCAGAAACGAAACGTTTTGCGTCTTCCTTTGATGAGACGACTTCCAACTCCCCTCAGGAATGGGAGCCCATTCGTGACTCTACAGCGCCTTTCCGCAGAACCGTTACAGAGGACGAGAAGGACCCTGCGACACTTGGTCCTAGTGGTAATCAGCAGAACCGAACATACACACCCCCTGCTACGGCCCCACGTGCCAAAACGCCTGTTGATTTCCCAGTTACTGTCCCAATAAATGTTGACAAGCCTACAATGAGCACAATTCAATTTCCTTTGAGCTCCCCAGAGCATTTTCCTGGACCGGATAGTCCTATGACATATGGGCCTATGAGGTCCAGATTTAATAGCTTTGGAGATTTCGACGTTGCAACCCCATTCATTAGGAGCAGGGTACAGAGTCGCCTGGACAACTTCCCAGCTATTGAAGGGTGGCGGACCAGGCGTGATTCGACCGCGTGAGTCGACTGTTTGACATTCTTTCGCTACCCGCTAAAAACTCGTTGACTCCTAGCTATGCCCAGGAGCTCAATCTTATTTCTATGTTCCATCTGCGCGTCATGCTCCGCCAGATGCTCACCACTGAGAACATCCCAAATATCAAAGAATGGGAAGAAACCTTACTCAAGATCTCACTCCGCATTGCTCGTGACCTCACTTTTACCGCTGTCCCGTACCACCAAGGAGAGGACATGGACGTTCGTCGATACGTCAAGATCAAGAAGATACCTGGCGGGACTCCCTCGGATTCAGAATACGTCGATGGTGCTGTCATCACGAAGAATGTGGCGCACAAGCAAATGTTGAGGTCGCAACGTAACCCACGCGTGATGCTCGTTACATTTCCTCTCGAGTTTCAGCGTGTGGAGGGTCAATACGTCCATTTTGGTCAGATCCTCCGCCAGGAGAAAGAGTATCTTGGTAACTTGGCTAGCAGGATCGCGGCGTTGAGACCCCATATTGTCATGGTGGAGAAGAGTGTGTCGAGGATTGCACTGGAGGCTCTTTCTCGGAACAAGATCGCTGTTGCTCGCGCAGTGAAACCCTCTGCCATCTCATTCGTGGCTCGGATGACGCAAGGGGACGTGTTATCTTCCATTGACAAACTCGCTCTTGAGCCACGCTTAGGTCACTGCGGGCGTTTCCGCATTCAAACATTCGACCACCCTCTCATCCCTGGGCGACGCAAAACCTATATGCGTTTTGAGGGCTGCAATCGTGACATGGGCTGTACAATCATCTTGAGAGGTGGGGATACCGAGACACTGAAAAAGATCAAGAAAGTCACCAGGTTTTTGACATTCATCGTCAGAAACTTGAAACTTGAGACTCATCTTTGGAAAGACTCAGTAATCACAGTGCCTTCCTTGTCCTTGGACGCCGTTCCCGCATCTATGGCAAAACAGGAGGAGTTAGTTGACGGTGTTAATGGTAATGGGCTCGGGGGTGGGATACCAACGTCGGTATCCATGGTTCAGTTAGCAATGCCTGTGGACAAGGAGAAAGCGAAAATTGATACATTGGAGATTGAAGATACAGCCGAAGAAGATCTCCCTGACGCAGACGCTGAGCAACTCAAGCTTTCAAAACGTATACAACAATCGACAGAGTCATATTACAAGACTTTCATTTCCGTTTCTGCTACACTCCGCTTCCCGCCTCCTCAGCCAATACTGCGTATGAAGGAACTGGATGAAGAACTTGCACAGGCTCAGCGCGCATGGGAAGACGATCTTGTACGACGTGGAGAGAAGAGAGATGCCGACCAGTCAAAGGATAAAGGAGCATCTCGCACGCCCACGCCAGAGATAAAAACATCGTCTAGCGACAGTGTCGGAGACACGGAAGATGTCAAAGCACAGATTGAAGCTCTCGCTCTCCCCCCTCGTACCCCTTCACCTCAAGCTGACAAACACCTTCAAGTCGAAGGCCCGAAAAGTTACTTCGAACCTCAACCCAATACTTCTGCCATTCTCTCCGGATCCCCTTTCGTCCTCTCCCCTCACCCTATCAATACGCCAGGTCCTTCAGCTATCGAACCTGTACCTCTAAAAACAACGGCAGATATCGCCTTGGAATCTCGGCTCGGCCTCGTCAAATATCACCATGAAGAACAACGTCGGATTTGGGAATGGTATTTGCGCAAAAACGCAGATGACTTTGTTGTCGAGAAGTACCAATGCATCGCTCTGTGGCGGTACACGGTTCCTATTGAAGACTTTGGGATGCGACGCGCATGCTTCGCCCCCAGCTTGCAATACCTCACATTCTACGGCGAAAACGACTGTACGCTCGGGCAGTTTATTGAGAAGGTCGTTCACGACACACTAGTGGAGTTCCTTGACCCCAAAGCAGTGTGTGCAGGGAAGGGGTGCAACCAACCTCTCGCACGTCATTGTCAGGTGTTCGTCCACAATAACACGAGGCTTGCTGTGGCTGTCGAACAATGGGACGGACAAATCAAAGCTAGGAATATTCATCCTGCCCCAGATATGATCACTACTTGGAGCGCGTGTCGAGTCTGCGGGATGGCGACACCATTTATACCCATTTCTGAGGAGATGCAGCGATATTCGTTCGCCAAGTTCCTCGAACTTCACTTTTATCCTGCGGAGGTCCAACTCGTGCAGGGAGCGGGGTGCCAACACAATATTTACCAGCACCATGTCAGATACTTCGCTACAAGGGGAATGACCGTACGGTTCCAAGCGGATCCCGTGACATTACACGAGATCGTTTACCCGGCTATGCGCATCCGCATACGACCCGAAGTACAACTGGAACTCAAGAATTCCGACTTCGAGAGGTTGCATCGGCGGAATACAGCATGGTATACCGCGCTCGTGGATGATCTCAAACTCATCAACATTGATGCCGCTACTGGTGAAGAAGAGCACGACGAAAAGCTTACAACAGATATCAACGCCCTCATCTCACGTGCTGAGGAGGAGAGACAAGAAATCGCTCAACTCATTAATAAAGTCTATCAAGAGTCCTCGCCTCTAGATACCCTTGCCCTCAACCAAGTCCGTTCATTTAGACAAGACCGTATCGTCGCTTGGCAGGCCGATTTCGATAAGCTCCCCAAGCCGCGTAATCTTGACAAGAGTAGTCGTCGAGTGTCTGCATTTAACTCCATGAGAGTGATGTGGCCAAAACGATATGACCTTCCGAGCCCCTTCGGCGAGTCGCATATGCCTTCTGCGAGCGTTTCAGAGGCCGAGGAAGGGGGCCCGAGTAGAAGACGGATAACGAACGAGTCGTTAATCTCAAGTGCGTCGGAGGCATCAGAGGCCGAGCCTGAGACACAGCCGGAGAAAGTCGTAGAGAAAGTGGACCTGTTGAGAAGCGACGACGAAACATCTTCTGTGCCATCTGTAATCCTCTCACCTCCACCGAAAAAATCGGACCCAGACAGTGACTCCACTATCGGAGCCTCGAAAGATGGACCAATGGTATCCCCTGTTCGCCGTGTCAAGCAGGTACGTTCTAAAGTTCTCACCATCTCGGTCGCTATGGTTGATCCTGTTGAAGACAATGCAGGCTGAACAAAGTGAGCCCGAGGTGGACCGTCCCCCTCCACGTGTTTCTCGCCTCCCTCGTCGCACGTCTCAACAGCCAAGCGTCGCCGAACTTGTTGCACGTTACCAGGACTTCATCCCTGCTATAGGTGTTGAAGAACTTGCTAGGACTGCACTTGCTCCCCCTCCAGTTTCCGAGAGCGAGCAGGAAGACCTTACTACAACCTTGTCAAACGCAAATACCACACGGCCTATTTTATCGCGCAGCACTATTCGTGGGAGGCATAGACAGCAACTCACGAGGAAACCTTCTACGTCTGACTTTGAATCTGGATATGCAGCGAATGCAGCCCCAAGATTCAAGAGGTCGCTTGGAGGACAGGGACCATATCCGACGAGGATACCGGGAGGATCGTCCTTCGATTCTTTGGCCCCATCCGGGCGAACTTCCCCTGATAAAGGAGGGGTGAAAATTATGGGTGAACCCTCATCTCCGCCACTCAATGCAAAATTATTACCTCCACCTCCTGGGCGCGCAGTAAGGGGGAAATCCAGAGGGATGGGCAGAGATGGGTCTCAACAACGAAGCACGTCTGGTGGCGCCGCTAAGCCAGCATTCAGACGACCTCCCCAGGGAGCTGGTACAAAAGTTTCAAACATTGCGCGACATTTTGAACGCCTCAATAAAGAAAATGAGAGGGCTAGTCGACGGTATGCTGTCATCCGTGGACGCAAAGTGCGGCCAGTTGCGTCCTCTCGTGCCACCGTAGAGGTACTGGAAAGCATCAAGGATGCGATCAAGGATGACTCCGATATGTCTGATAGTTCCAGTGAAGCTGACGACGAAGGTGGTGATGACGATGAAGGACGCAAGTCCACTGATAAAGCCACCGAGTCCTCTCCAGATCAGTCTACAACTCTCACTGCCCCCACACCGCAAAAGGAACCAGCTACGTCTGCAGATGTACCCACCGTCCAAGAAACAAACGTACCGGCTCCTGCTACATCCACCCCACCATTGTCACCCCCTGTTCCAGAACGGTCTTTTCCACCATCCCCATTCCTAGGTACTCCTCCAGAGATCAACCCGCCACCGACTCCACCGACACTTTCGCTTGAAGAGCTCCCAGGACGCAACTCGATATTCAGACAGGCACTTTCAGGATTATGGCCTCCCCAAGTCTCTTCAAAGCGCATAGATTTTGACAACGATGACCCCTTGAACGATCCAGAGCATATATTCAGAGACTCGTCCATGGTCGTCAGGACCGACGAACCTACGTCAATCATTGCTCTTGCGCTCAAGTACGTTTCCAAATATCTCTTTTCTCATGAATGTACTGACCAGGGCACTTCAAGCTCAGCACTCTATCGCGATATGCTTACGAAATCTCGAGCTGAGAGACGGACATCGCGTGAACCAAAGGTCACCGATGGCGGAGAAGCATTCATGCCAGATGATCAATCCATGTCCGAGTGCTCGTCAACCTGGGGAGTTGTCAACTTGGACACTTCGGAAGCCGTCAATCTCACGGACGAGCTCAAATCTCCATCTACGAAGATGTCTTGGGTGATTTGTGAGTGTGACGACTACTTAGCGATAGTTATCTGACTCTGTCGTTCAGCATTCGAGAGTGGCGGACTGATGATTAGCTGTACTATATTATATCCTGAACAGTTTGATGCGTTACGAAGGACTTATGATTGCGAAAAGAGCATGGTAGAGTCCTTGTCACGGTGCGTCAAATGGAATGCTACGGGGGGCAAGTCCGGGTCAGCATTCTTGAAGACTCGAGGTACGCAGTGCTAGATAAATATTCGCTCATCCATCAGGCTGATCTTGGGTGCTAGATGATCGGTTCATTGCGAAGGAGCTCTCGCGCGCAGAGCTGCAAACGATGGAAACTTTCGCTCCTGCGTACTTTGATTATATGGCGTCAGCTTTCAGCGGAAATGTTTGTAGCCTATTCAACTACTCGCAAGAAACAGGTTGTCTAACGTCACGATTAGCGCCCCACGCTTCTAGCTAAAGTTTTCGGGTGCTATAAACTGACGTTCAAGAAGGTCAAAGACAAGGGGACGGGCAGGGCCAAAGTGACTCACATGAATTTCCTTGTCATGGAGAACCTGTTCTCAAACCGTCGGTTCGCTAAGGTACGGTACAGGTTTTCCTGTGGACCGTTCGAGGTTGAACTTAATCCATTGATAGATATATGACCTCAAAGGTTCTACTAGGAACAGGCACGTACAATCGACGGGAAGAGCAAACGAGGTTTTGCTGGACGAGAACCTTGTCGAAAGTAAGTGAAAAATAAGCATCCTTGGCGAATTTCCCTGACGCTTTGCAAAGCTGCTCATCTCTCGCCGTTCTATCTCAAAGAACACTCTAAGAGAATATTGCGTGGTGCATTGTTCAACGACAGCAAATTCTTATCTGATATCAACGTCATGGACTACTCGCTCGTCGTTGGTGTCGACAACGAGACTCACGAGCTCGTGGTCGGGATCGTTGGTAGGTCTATTTCTTTGGCTGAAATTCGTTACCGCCGAAGACGTGCTCACAAAGACTCTCGACAGACTATATCCGTACCTATACATGGGACAAGAAACTTGAGAGTTGGGTGAAAGAGACTGCATTCCTTGGTGGAGGTGGCAAAGAACCTACCATAGTCGGACCAAAGCAATATAGGCAACGCTTCATCAGTGCAATGGAAAGGTACTTTCCATTGGTGAGTTTCCTGTAATTTATCTAATCGCTTGACCTCACTAAGTATGGTGCCATTGTAGATTCCTGATCGCTGGATGAAACAGAAGGATACTCCTGAAGAGGACCCGAATACCCTAGCTGATCCGAGTCTTTGGCCTGACTGGTGATGAACTGTTGAGCGGCAATCTCTCGCAAGTTTCCTCTCGTTGGCACTATGATCCTGACTGCATGTTTCTCTGTATTCCTGACTCACTGCATTCCATTCGGCATATACATACATGACTCAGTAACACAGTATATACTCCTGTAATAGTACGAATACCAAGTGACGACCCTGTTATCCTAATCGGTAACTCGACCATCGTTTTCGTGCCACCCACTTGACTTCGATCGACCCCTCACAACTACAATGGATGATGACGACGCCGAGTACATGCAAGGCAGCGATGATGAGGTACTGTATTCCCATTCAATGACGAGCTCGTCGCGATCGCATGTATACAAATTGTACTAACACTGGTGTCCACACGAACGACAGGACTATGGCTTCGACTATTCTGATAACGATGATGCCAACGAATCTGGAAGCGCGGATGTCGAGAACATGTATTATACTGCGAAATGTACGTCTCTCCACCCCTCTCTTCCGCGCGTCTCTCGCTCAACCGGCTCGCCTATCAATGGGACGCGTCGAAAACAGCCAAAAAGGAAGACGATCCCGAGCAGGCGTTGAAGGAGTTCAAGGCCATCGTCGATCAGGAGACAGAGAAGGGCGACTGGTGAGCCCACGCTTGCCTCGCTGGTTGCGTGCGCGGCACTGAGACCGCGACGTCTAGGGGCTTCAAGGCTCTGAAGCAGTCCACGAAACTGCTCTTCCTGACCCTCCACCGCCCCACGGATGCGCTGACCACGTACACCAAGCTGCTCACGTATACGAAATCTGCGGTCACCCGGAACTACTCTGAGAAGACGATCAACGGTATCTTGGATTACGTGGGTGGTGGCAAGGGAGGGGCCGTAGAAGTGGACGTCCTTGAGCGATTCTATGCAGCGACGAACGACGCCTTGGAAGAGGCCAAGAACGAGGTGAGTCTGGGGGACCAGGGTGTATGCGTCGGTTGAAGGGATTAACCACGACGGTGCATTTAGAGGCTATCGGTGAAGACAAACCTGAAACTCGCCAAGCTCTGGTTGGACAGAAAAGAGTATGGTCGACTGCAGAAGGTGGGTGTATTGTTTCGAGTTTGTTCACTTATTCAACCAAAATACTTAGATCATCCGTGAACTGCATGCCACGACGAGAGCTGCGATGGACAGCGAGGATCAATCACAGCGAGGAACGCAGCTCTTGGAGATCTATGCACTAGAGATTCAGATGCATAACGAAATGCGGAACGTCAAAAAGCTCAAGGTACTGCCATAAGTATCGCAATTGATCGTCATTCAATGAACGTTGACTAGGAAATCTACAATGCCTCCAACAATGTCCGCTCTGCAATCCCACATCCGCGTATCATGGGCGTTATCAAAGAATGCGGCGGCAAAATGTGGATGGGAGAACGCCAATGGTCTCTCGCCTCCTCCGACTTTTTTGAATCTTTCCGGAATTACGACGAGGCAGGATCCCCGCAGCGTATTCAAGTGCTCAAGTACTTAGTACTTGCCAACATGCTAACAGGGAGTGAAGTGAATCCGTTCGATTCGCAGGAGACGAAACCGTACAAGTCGGACCCACAAATCAAAGCGATGACCGATTTAGTAGACGCATATCAAAGGAGGGAAGTGCATTCGGCCGAAAAGATTCTGAGAGGTTAGTTGAAGACTGGAGACAGAAGTCGTTGCCTGACGAATGTTTGCACAGACAACCGTTCCACAATAATGGATGACGCGTTTATCAAGTCATACATTGGCGAACTGCTGAGAAGTCTACGCACGTCTTATCTTATCGATCTCATCAAGCCATACACACGCCTGGAACTTTCGTTCCTCGCCAAGGTGAGTTGGACTTGCAATGACTTTGCTAGAGACTAATACAGTCATACAGCAACTCAACGTCGAAATTGCCGAGGTGGAAGAGCTCTTGATAGGACTCATCTTGGAAGGGAAAGTCGATGGTCAGATAGACCAAGTTGGCATGAGATTGGAACTAGACCGCACGTACGTATCTGGCCTTACGCATCACCACGCGGCTGCTCATCTAGTTACAGTCAAGCACTCGAGAAAAAGCGATATGCTGCACTTCACTCGTGGACCAAAGCATTGGAGGGAGTACATGCAGCGGTAGTTGCAAAGACAGCAGGGAGGGTTACATCAGATACCTACATGAGTGTCCCTCCCGAAAGAATAACTGATTATAGGGACATTGGGTTCTAAGTAGCCTATGTAATTTCATTGCCAAGTAGAGTTCTGGATGTAAAATATGACTATCACGACAAGAGGGGATTAGAGGTGCACTCACCTATAGCGGACGATTGAATGGTTTCCAGTCATGCTGCCAGCCCTCTTTCGATGGAGTGTCTGTTGGAACTCTGAGCTCGCGGGGGAACAGACCTCTGACTCTGGACTCGATAGCCCTTTTCTCCGCATTGGAACATGTTTTAAGCGTCTCCAACTCGGCCGGGCTTCTCGCTCTGGGGTCCTCTCTCCTGTTTGCCTCCCTGAATAACGCTGGATCAATTTCCTCAAGCTCCTGCATGGCTCTTCTCATGCATTCGAACTTGCGCTGCAGCTCCTCGTCGCGTTTTCTGCGCAGATGGCGTTGGTAAAGTTTCCAGGCCCTCTCTATGGTCTTGTGGGCCTGGACTGAAGGAATGGCGCGTTGCAGCGCGAGAGCCACGTCCGGACGCCATGTACCGGTCGGGGAAGGACCGGAACGGATGTTTGGAGGGTAGAGCATGCGGCGGATGACTTCGCGCTGGGTGTTGACCGGGTCGGTGGCCTGCGCGTTCGTCGCTGCATGGCGCACTGAAATTCGCGAGACCCGCAGGAGTGGCCGACACTGCAAAAGCCTCGACATGGAGGAGACTCGCTTTGAAAATGTCCAAGTGTTCGTTCCCACGAGGTACTTGCAAAATTCGAGCTTGACGTCGTTTCTTCCCAATGTCGTCCAGTCTCTACCGGCGATGTATGTCCTCGTTGGTTAGCCCAGTGAGTATATTTGCCTCCCTCCATCGTTCTGAACTTATTATTCGCTAGTCGTTCTGCCGTTTGGCTTGGCAAGTGAGTTTGCATTGTCAATTACCCTTCTATTCATCTCATATGGCATATTGCCAAAGCCCACATCCAGCCGCCAGTTTTCTTCATCAACCATCGCGTTTGCAAAGCGCGTAGAGAAGAAGAAAGCTCCTTCAAAACACCAGCTCGCTCTCATCGCCAAAAGAAAGGCGGCGAAGCGTGGCAAGGATGCATACGCGAATGAGAAGATGACTCTCGCCGACGCCATCTCTGTCTTGCGCGTAGGTTTGCTATCATTGCGCTCTAGCGTCGTGTACCAAACTTATCTCGACATGCCAGGCAGTAGAAGTTGCGCGACCCAACTCGACGTATGAGCTAGTGATCCGCACTGCTATGTCTCGTGGGGCACCTATACCGACTGGTCGTATCAATCTTCCTCGTGAGGCCAAACCGAGAAAGGAATACCGTATCCTTGTTTTCGCAGATGGTCGCCAAGCAGATGAGGCCAAGAAGGCAGGTGCCCACGTTGTCGGTGGCCTAGAACTCGTCGATGCCGTTGGTTTTTCTCTCTGTCAGCTCTGCTTCGGTTGATAAAGATTGAAAATAGGTCGCTGAAGGAAAACATAACAACTGCACGACCATCCTTTGCACCCCATCCCTCATACGCAGCATCAGTAGCAAACTCGGTCGCATCCTTGGACCTCGTGGTCTCATGCCATCCGAGAGACGTGGAACTGTCACGGATGACCTTGAGGGCTATGTCCAAAGGCTTCAAGGAACGACCGAGTGGAGGGGTGATAAAACAGGGACCATAAGGATGCCAATTGGAAAAGTGAGTGCACAAAGGCTTCCTTTCCCCTAACTTTGCATTTTTGGTGCTGTTGCTGATTCCGCCAATTCTTAGTTACATTTTCCTATAGAGGATGTTGTGAAGAATGTCAGACAATTCGTCGTTAATGTGAAACGCGCAACAGGCAATCTCAAGGATGCTGTTGCCGAGGCGGAGGCCAAAGCTCAGAAGGGAAAGAATAGCAGTAAAAGTGTTAAACCTGGTGCGTAATTCGTTCATACGATCCTTACCCCCGTATGGATATCTTTCGCCTTGCCATCTTCGCACATGGTCAGCATCCTGTTTCAACCACTTGTTTCTTCAAACGGATCTTTTACGCGATTTTGCTTCCCTTTTCTTGATTAACCGGTCTACTTCGGCGCCATTTCGTTGCATCGTATTTTATTGTTGCACATTTAATATCCGAGAAACTATAATTGGTTCACGGCTGATGTTCTCTATGATGCAGTGAACGCGATCACCCGGATACTTCTCAGCTCAACCCAAGCACCCGGCATTCAGATAAAAGATCTCTGATGGATAATTGAACGGATTCCACACGTCCAGTGGAGCCACATGACGCTCGTACAGCTTGGTAGTGGGTATTGGATTTAGTAACGGCGATCAGATGCTGAAGACGAGATCTGTTGGCGCTGATTTCCTTAGATCTGGTGTCCTCACGGTTACGACCCCGGGATATAGCACTAATATATGATAATATATCAGACAACGACATGGTGCGACATCTATCCAAGTTCGTAGTGTACGTGAGGTAAATTTGCGGTAAGCAGAGTAAGCAAGTGGGGAGAGGTCGGAAAAAATAGACTAATTGAACGTGAGGACCTCCGACAATAGGTGACGTTGGTGGACCGTGGATCCCGGTGGATCAGAAGTTATGAACGCTTCCTGCCTCAGGGTCGATGGACCGCAAAGCGTCATCCTTCTCGCAAGCCAGATTTCTCCTAGAAGCCTTCTGTATAGCCTTCTGCTTCTTCCAGAGCGTATCGTCGAGTGCAGCATAACTTCTCTCCGGGGATTTGTCCTTGTCCCGCCCCCTTGATCGCTTACCTACGTCCGATCCCTTTACGCCACGGATACTTTGTGAACCCGAGGTGGTACTCCCCTCAGCAGGTTGGAAGCGTTCCATGGGTTTATTCTTTGGTGCGTGAGGAAAGATGTCACCCCACGAAGACTTGCGGGCATCGTAAAACGGCTGTTTTCCTTGCGATTTCGGAATCGTCAGCCTCATTATTTTTCCTGTGCAAACGAAAACATGAGTTAGTCCGCCTTTTTCATCTAGAAGAGACCGTGGAATTTCGGTAGACGGGAAGGCGGTGGGGAAAGGGACAGGGTACGGACCTTCACGCGTACATGCATCAATAATGATATGTCCGCTCTTCTTGAGTGGTGGGAACACGAGACGCGGCCACCCGTACGCCTCGCTCCTCAGAGCCTCCTCGAGGTCCGACGGGGACTCAAACTCGAGCGTACTCTCAGGTCTCGGCTCGGATTCTGGACTTCCTGCCAACGGGACAAATTCCGATGTGGAAGCGAATATTTGCACAGGCGCTGGCGGCGTTGGTGTTAATGCCGGAGACGAGAGTTGTGGCTGCGCTGGTACCATAGTTTCCTTTGGCAAATGCACATCAACATGAGGCGACGTGGAGGACGTAGCATCCGTGGCCACCGCCCGCCCTGGCGTCCCCATAGCGCCAGTGCCAACACCGTCACTCGTGGGGACACGAGCTTGCGCTCGGGTGTGATCCGTGGAGACGGATTTGATGTCGATGGGTGGTAGTGATCGGGCATGCGCCGATACGAACTGGAGAGCGGACACCGAGGACAACGGTGATTGCGGGACCACAATCGTATGATCGTGCTTATGGTCATGCGCATGCTGCAGTTCCCTCAGCACACCTGACCCCGCATTTGCTCGTTCTGCCGCTTCCCTCTCCATCCCACCTATCCTTCCCACTGGTGCAGATGAAATTGTGCTATCAGGTCTCGGCCCACGCCGAATAACCAGATATGAGTAACCGATGTCCTCGTGTCCTTGTTTTGCATGTTTCGTGCGCCGAACAAACGTGGGCCGCTGCAGGCGTTGGGAAAATCCGCAGACTAGGCTTAAAGGGCCGGAATTTTGGAGGGGACAGGGGCGATCATGTGGACACTAAATTACAACAGATGAATGAGATCATATTTCAAACGCGGGGAGATGGATAGGAAAAACGGGGGAGAAAGAAGAACAAGGGACTTCAAAAAAGCTCGTTCACTGCGTGTACATGCAACTCCCAGACTTACCGGCGCAACAACATGAGAACCCCGAAAAGACTGGTTTATCATTTCAGGGTTCTCGATCTCTTTGCGACCAAGGTCGAGTAAAAGCTGACGTGCTTCAGTAATGTATTGGAATCCAGCAGACGTATTATGGTCAATGAGGATCTACCTACAGTCAATCACTGGTTATTATGAGCAGCATGTCACATACGATCATCTGTGCACCACTATCCCACATTTCCTTCACCATATTTTTTCTGGCAGTAGGGGAAGGCTGCGCAGATAGCATGAATGCTGAGAGGGCGACTGTAGATTGGCCCCTAGCAGGGTCAACGCAGTACTCTTCGAGGAAGGACTTTCTCCACGTCGCATCCAATGCACCAAGCTCGATTTCTACTCAGCAGACACTTCAATAACGTCGAAAAAATGGCCGAAGTATAAAGCACTTGCTTTGCAGAAGCTGCTTGGCTATCGATACCAGACCTTCGCGTCGGTCTAGGCCGATGTACGTGACGATTGTGGAATTAGCTAACAGTGGACCATCTTCTGGAGTCATAGATGGTTCTTGAAACACGTTCAACGCTGCCCTACAGGATCCTGATGAACACATTCAACAATGGACCAGCAACAGCTCGTACCAGAGTCCACTTCCAGTTGCAGAACCCCAATCAATCATCCTGTCCACGTTCCAGGAGGCTCCCAATCTATGCTTCACGTGGCGCAAGACCGCATATATTGCAGAATAATGGGCGGGGAGGATGACGGACGCAAAAGCAGTCGCGTCGCGCGCGGCGTGGTGGTATCGTTGTCGGCGATTTTTATATTCCACATTGTAGGCCGTGGACCAGTTTTCACCTGGTTCTGCGAACAGACGCTTTGCATCACTGTGCAACAATGTCTTATCCGAACCTGTGCGCGAACCTGAGATTCAAACAAGAAGGTAAAATAGGATCATACTTTCAATGAGAGTGGCGACTGCACGCTGAAGTTCTTGGGGTAAGACCACAGTGCCAACTCTGTTGCTACCGAACCGAGCTGCAGGTGATTTACGGTCCTCCCTATGCCGTGCACGCTCCTCGACAGGGTAGTCTTCATGATCCAGGTCGTAGTATTCTACTTCACCCTTGTCGTTCTCGAGAGCTTCCAGTTCTCGTGCGGATATCGCGCTTGACTCTTCAGCTCGTTGATACTTTGACATCAATGACATGTCCACATCGTGAAGCAACGACTTCAAGCTTGGGTCCAGTGTCAATGTCGGCTTCGGCTGAGAGGCGCCATGGCTGCCCGCTGTCGGCGAAAAAGCTCTCGAGCGCGTCGAGCAGGACAAGACACGCAACGAAGCACGAGTGCCGTGGAGCATAACTCGACCACGAGCAAAAAGTCACGGTTTGACGGGAAGCTTACGTCATTCATTGACTTCCAGGCTCGAGCTTGTCATTCTCCTCAAGGCATGTCCGGCTCAGACGTTGCACTGTCTCCAAAGCGGTTCCCCAACATCGATGGAGAACCACGAAGTAAACGTGCCAGGTTAGAGGATAGCCCTGCCGCGCTGGACTCCGAGGATCGCGACCACGAGCCTAGCATCCAGGCCAACGGAAATACACCACCCGTTCCTGAGTCGGACGTTGAAGATGACCCGTACTCTTTAGGTGCTACAGCCTCCGCATATGAGCACAAGGCATCGGACTTATACCTCGACACCGTACGCCACCATGCCCGCTCAACTCCTGATCCTCCCTCATATTGTTCGCAGATTAATAGAGCCCTGCTTGACTTTGATTTTGAGAAGGTGTGCTCGGTCTCGACTTCCAATATTAACATATACGGCTGCCTTGTCTGCGGAAAATATTTTCAAGGCCGTGGCCGGAATTCATATGCCTATGCTCACTCCATCCACGACGACCATCACGTATTCATCAATCTCGAGACAGCAAAGGTCATTTCCACCCCTGACACGTGGGAGCGGTGACTCAACCAGTGAATCATCAGGTCTACGTACTCCCCGATGGATATCCGGTATCCGACCCGTCACTCGAAGATATCGCTTTCGTGTTAAACCCAAAATTTACGAAGTCGTCGCTAACGAACCTCTCCTCTTCTTCCCACCTGTCCAAGCCATCATACGACCTCGCGAACAAGCCTTATTTGCAAGGGTACGTTGGATTGAACAACATCAAGCGCAATGATCACATGAACGTTATCATCCACTCGCTCCTTCATGTCCCTCCGCTCCGAGACTACTTCCTGCTATCAGATTTCAATGGGAAGGAGTCAGAACTTCTCAGAAGATTCGCAGCACTTGCGAAGAAGATATGGAACCCGCGACTTTTCAAAAGCCAAGTTAGCCCACACGAGTTTCTACAGGAAGTTAACCGTGCCAGTTCTGGAAAATTCTCACTAGAAAAGCAAGGTGATCCGGTTGAATTCCTTGGTTGGCTTCTTAATCGCTTGCATATTGATTTGGGGGGTACGAAGAAGAAGAACTCGAGTGGGTCTTGGTCATGTTTGCAGAGTGTTGGTAATAATCTGTACAGGCATAATCTTCTCGACTTTCCAGGGAGAGCTTCGCCTGGAGACACAGCAAGTTATTGTACGCCCTGACGAGGCTGGCAATGAAAAGCCGACATTTGATATTGACAGAGGTTGGGACATTAAGCTCACGGACAGTGCTCATACTGATCTATGATTTCCGTGCGCCAGACCTCAAGTCAACAGTATCTCCGTTCCTTTTCCTAGCGGTCGATCTTCCGCCGCCACCATTATTCCAAGACGCGGTCGAGAAAAATATCATCCCACAGGTTAGCGTACATTCCGTGTTGGCCAAATACGATGGCGTCACCACGCAGGTAAACTCCTCATGTTGGACACGCTTTCGCTATCGCCTATAGTCACGAAGGAATCAGCAGGTCAATTAAGGCGGTACAAATGTCAGCGTCTTCCGCGGTATATTATTCTCCACTATAAACGGTTCACCAAGAATATGTTCGTTGAGGAAAAAAACCCTACCATCGTCACTTTCCCATTGAGGGGCGTTGATTTTCGTGAATGTGCGTTCTGTCGATCTTTCATGTAATAACGTTGCTAATCCTCGCACATTCGCATCTCCGTATGGATCTTCACTAACAACGCCCATTACAGACCTCGATGCGCCGCCTTCCCATCCACCTACGGCCTATGATCTGATCGCTAATGTTACCCACGAATCCGTAGCGGGAACTACGCGCGATAAGGAGAATACTGTCTGGAAAGTTCATCTCCGAGTTGGCGGCGGAGGTGGTGACGGCGAAAAGTGGCTACAAATTCAGGACCTCATTGTCGAGGAGACTCGCAAAGAGATGATCTTTCTAGCCGAAACCGCTTTGCAGGTCAGATCCTTATCCGTACAAGTGGTATTCCTACTGAAAATTGCGCGGTAGATATGGGAACGTCGTGACGCCATCAGTAGCAACATAAACGGGGAGACGAGAATGGACGTCGATCGGGGGTGACAGGAGCGACTTTGCGATCCTGCACAATAGTGGAGATAGCGGAAATTGGGTTATTAGGATCGAATGCGAATCTGTGACTGGTCAATTACACGAGGCTATGATGTAGCTATTCCTCGGATAGTGCATCCTTACACCCTTTCAAAGGCCACATGACGAACACCTGGGTCAATACCAGACGGCTAGGTGACAAGTGCAAAATGGCGGCAAGCTGGACAATTTATATTAGTGTCGCAGGAGAACCATAGCAGTTCCACCGAACACACGGCAATTTATTTCAAGTTGCCTTGCTGCGGAGCGGTGTCACGGTTGGGTTGTTGTAGTTGCTCCATGGGTTTGGGTGTTTCTGTTTCGCCGCGAATATGTCTGGACAAGATGCAGCATAAGTATGATGTACTTAGTGAATAAATCAAGTACACACCCTGCGGAAGTGTTCTCTTCGAAGAGTGGCCTGAAAATGTAGACGCCCGAAGCAACACCTGTGATGCAACGGCGTGCCAAAGATGATAAATTTGCTGAATAGGTTGGTTTCGTGAATGTCGCACCCAGTAACCCAGCGAACATATATGGTGCAAGGCGTCGAGACATCGGAATTAGTATGTTTTAAAAGTCCTTTCTTTCAGCACTACCAGGAGCCTCTTCCAGCTTAACAACTTCAAGTTGACGGACGAGAGTAAGCGGATGACTAGGCGTTCGGTCGCGCTATTTCCTTATTTAGAAACTCCGCGGCAGTCACAGGAAATAGTCATTGGCAGTGATGAGACTGCAACGCATAACTCGTAGAGAACAGACTACACCGGAACCTCCAGTATCTGACAGACAATTTGCGCAGCTCTCTCCTTGGCAACACGAACCTGGCCAGCGGTGCCACTTGCAAGCACCTGGCCTCTAACTAGAATACGACATTCAAGTTGCAGTTATCGTTCGGCCATCTCTATAGCTTACATTTACACTTTGCAGTCCAGATCAGGGCATTTGGAGGACCGTCACTGGACTCTATCCAACTCAAGAGGTGAAGTTCGTTGCGTTTTTGGAGGTCTACATCATAATCAGAATCTATACCACATACAACTTGAAGATAAAAAAAATCAGCTTACGGTTATGGAGAGCCGTGATATATCCTATGCACCTTTGTGAGTTTCTGTCTCATCCAACAAAAGTTTTATCTGACATACTTCCTTGGGACATATTGCACAGGAAATGTACCGAAGTCGAGAGGAACAAAAGGGTTGCGACAACTTGAACGATGTAAAGAAGTGGGGGTGTCTCACCAATCGCTCTTACCGTCGTATTTAAGCTGCACACTCCATCGTGGAATGCAGATGTGGTTCCACCACTCAGTACTGGAACTCCGTCTGATGGGTGAGCCGTTGCTACGACCGCGCAGCAACACAAGGATGTCAGCTCTCCGAGTCCTTGATCAATGACTTACCGGAATGCCTCGTTTGAAAACCGGACCCTGCCAATGGGCGCTCAGGGTTTAATAACGAATCGTCCGGCAAAGGCACATTATGCTGACCTACAAAGCATTAGCCGACATCGGAGCCATGACGCATATAAAGCATCTTTCAAGGCGGAGATAATGAAGACCGATCCAACATGGATCTCGTCAACAAAACCCACTTATTCTGTCAGCCTTGGACCTAATGACTGTGAGCGGCCAACTTGAAGGCCTTGGTATGCCGGCCATGCCACGCATATACAACGGAAAGGGCTGTGTGGAACAAATAGAGATCAGAAGAATGATCTCTGCATCCTTTCATGGGAAAGTTGTTTGGGAGCTGTTTTGATGATGGGAGTGATCTCGATAAGTTGGTTCTGGCAAGAGGAAGAGTCAACCGGATAAACCACATTACATGAGGCGAGTGCACGCCACGGCAGTAGATTGAAAGGCCTCAGCAACAGAGTTCTTTGACTCTTTTGGTGACCATAACTTCCACTGGGTTGCACATTGGCGAGTCAACCTGGAATCGGAGAGATAATATTGCGGACGTTATATTCCGGTTACCATGCTGATGCATACAACAACTTGGATTACCTGGATTCCGAGTCCGGTTATCTGTCGTCCGCGTCGTATTCAGCTTCAAGGAACAGTTCCGCCGTTGTGATCGAGACGAAGGATAGTCCCGGCCGGCGAGTTGGTAAGTCACCCTTGTGGCAGCCTGGGGCTCAGGTAGATTAGAGGCCCAGGGGCTCGGAAGCTGAAACATCAAGGAGCGCCTGTGACTTGGACGGATTTAGCAACACCGGTCACTACTCACTCCAATTACACGTACGAGTGGTCGAAGTTGGCAAGCAATCTCGGATCTCGCACACGAGCTGTCCCGGATTGGATGCGTGTCGTTCAAGCATCACACCAGCTAACGTCAGCCCTTTCACGGCCACAACTAAACAACGCAATGACGCGTGAATAGATAACAGGTCTCCAGGACGTGCGCTATGTGTAACGCTACAGAAGTGATGCAGGGAAACATGGTGTCGTGGGATCTAGATGTGAGTGGAGGTGCCAAAAATATAGATAGCGAGGGAACACGGAGAAACGGGAGTTAGTCTGATTTTTCGCCGGCCCCGCTCTCAGCCTCAAGCTTGAGCGCTTCTAGAGCGAGTGTTGCCGCCACACCCCGTGCAAGGTGTTTGTGTGTTCCGACGCCCGCGCCATATTCCTTCCCGGAAACTGCACAATACCGTGAGCTGGAGAACAAGACACAAAGAAGGCTGTCCACTTTTGCATATAGATTTCCATTCCGGGCTATGCGTCGGTCCGCTGGTTGAATCCTTCCAGCTCAGAGCGGCTGCTCTTCCTATGGATTGCAGGTCTGGATAGAATGATTACTTCAAGATACGTTCCGCTTAGTAAAAGGTATTTGACCTACAATTGTTCAGCTCGACGATGGGATCTTGAGCTAAAACGATGAGTAGAAGGAACCCCTTGGAAGTTGACGAATGCACGAACCAAGAGACATCGTCTGTTGACCTGTGAGGTCAACATAGTCGAGCAGTGATTTTATACTGTTGAACGGCGGGATTGTTCAGAGGCAATGCTGACGGAGCTGAACGGCTCTGCAAAGGTGCGCCCTCCGTGATCGCGGTGTTGCCACTAGGCTTGGGGATAACAGACGAAATAACCAAACTGCATGAAATAAGGCGGGCTCGCTGCACGCAATAGCGATCGAACTGTTGGTGAAGAAGCGAGAGAGAGAGAAAGAGACCACGAGGACTTCATGTCGGGTATCTGCGTTGGATCGCTCCAAGCACGGTCGAAGATAGGGTCCAGGAGAAGACCTCGAAATGCCCGGCGGCGCTGCAGTAATTGGCCGCAACTTGGAGAGTACGGCTGAGAGGAGCTCTCGCCAGGAGTGTGATCATCAAGATTAACTGAGGAGGTCTGAGAGTGTAGACATGTGAAACATCGGCTTCCAAAAATGTTCCTAAACACTCTTCAAGGCGAAGACCACTGGAGCAGCTAAGAACAGTCGACCAGAGATTCGGTGCAGCTAGAGATGAGGCGGTATTGTTTGAGAGTCATGCGGTCTTTGATCTATGTGGGCATGAGCTATCCTCGCCGTGAAGTTTGGTCGAGTGCCAGTCGCTGATTGCGTGAACATGTGGAATGCGCGTTGAACATCTGGAACGGGGGGCGTGGCGGTATGAAATGACAGTACTTCGGAGAACACAAACGCGTAACCGGCGGCGCAGTTATTCTAAGACCTGTCCACCTGCCAGGCAACCGTGGCGATTTGCAAGTACAAGCGTTGCTGGCGGTAGGCTGTCATCGGTGCAGAGCGTAACATTCCAACGCTTACGTAACGAATTACATGAGGTAAAGTGTCGGACAAATCCACGATAACACAGTACAATTACCGGTGTTCGGTTTAGCGGACCTGATGTGAGTGGGGAAGCACAACCTCGGTGGTTACCTCCTATTACTAGTGCATTTTGATTCTGATTATATTTCTGATTAGTATTCACCATTCACACAGCATGCAATGAATAGCTTCGCTGAGTGGTACGCACTACAGCAACAAGCATTTCGCAACTAGTAATGTCGGCGAAAAATAAATTCGGCTTGCCCTCTTACCGATTCCGGCTGGTTGATACGATTCGACATACTCAGGCTGGGCGCGTCACTATGAACCACCTTTGTGGCTCATTTACATATTTTACAGCTTGGCAGTTCCGGTGCTGTACACGAAGGTAGTAAGATGAAGGCTTATTTGTGGTCTGTGTACTCTCTTGCAGCATCTTCACGGTGACGCAAGAATCCGAGTTCCGTGAAAGCAATGGTTGCGCCGCGCGGTGAAAGGTAGGCCTGACCTAGGGTCCACCGACTCTGTGCTGCCAACCTGTAAATTTCCATCCTGTTCACGCAAAAAAAAAAGAAAAGCTGGCACAGCTGGGCCTAAAGAATATAAGCAAGCAATTTGACTCGTTATCTTCCCAGCTTAGAGGATAATCGTACCAGCCTCCACATGACAATGGAACCCACCCGTGAGTGGGGTTCTATGCTATCTAGGCATCTTCTCACTTGGAAATATTATCAGGTCACCGACAGCTCTTGAACAACTACCTCCAAGGAGTCTACAGGAACGATCCACGTCACCACCTGACTTGGGAAACATCTTACGAGGGCCCTGATAACCGTCCCATCTGGCTCGCGATTGCATACAGTACGCGCAAACCTTTAATCGCCTTTCTGCAACTGACACTTTGTGTGCAGTAAACGAGATTGAATGGGGTCGTGGAAATGGATCATCGCGCGGTTCAGCTATGGAGGTTGCTGCCGAGAGAGTTTTGAGCGCTTTGCGGACCCGGGCGCGGGGGGCTTGAGACCTTGAAATATCAACAACCTGGACTCGTTGTCTGTTATTGTTGTAATCTTTGACTCTGAGAATCTATTACTCCCACTTCAATGCCTGACGTGAAATTTATGCGATGTCAGATCTGATAGTCGTGCAAGCACAGGGGTCATTCCAAATGTAGAAACGAGACCTAATGTAGTCAATAAGGATTATCAATCAACAATCTTTTTGCATACTAGTAAACGCTAATGCGCTACATTTCACCTGGAAACCGAATGCCGTGCTTTCCACTCCACGGCGCCATCATCATTCTTCGCTCTTCCTGTATCCTCAGCCAAGGCCCATCAGCATGTCAACCGCGACAGCCACTGCGCACTGACAAGTTACTTTAGTGTGCCACGAACAGTACTGCGGCCGCAAACAGAAACGTTATTTTTGGACAACATTAGTGGGGAACTGCCTATATCTTGTCCTGTCATCACACTTGAAGCTTGAAGCATGAATATTAACTCGCCTGTCATGAAATTACGCGTACCCGGGGCCACCGGGCTGTGCAGTCATCTCGACAAACACTCACTTCTGTGGTCCTCCAGATTTCTATGATAGGGAAACGGGACCTGAAACTTGACGAACGAAGTCATGTCACTCACGTACATATACTTCGGAGGTTGCTAGCACCGCGATATGCATTATTCTCACACACAGCATGGCGGCAGGGTGAGTCAGGTCGGCTGGTAAAGTATGGCGTTTCTTGCACTTGCTAGAAGCTGCGGTTGACGCTAACACCGATGGTAGTTACGAAAGATCCCTCTACAGCTATAACTTGTCTCGAGCAACACAGGGATCCAAACATGGGTACCGCTGGCGCTTGACTTTGCACACAGCTACGGTATGTGATGCTGACTCTTACCGGTGTAATCTTCCGGACGGTTTGAAACTCGCGTTATATCCTATTGACTCGAAATGACACTTCCCGGACTTCCTGTGTATCCTGGGTTTAAAAGCTCACCAGCAGTGCGAGTGCCTTCACCAGGTCCTAGATACCTATCACACGACATCTCCCTCAAACAACCGCGTCTTTTGTTCATATGGAGCGTAAGTGCCTGTTGACACCACAATCTACATTCACTGATAGTGCTCTAGGCTCCAAAAGCGACTGGAGAATGTACTTGAACAACTATCTCCAAGGCCGATATGGACACACGCGTAATCTTTCCTGGTCGTGCTCACAGTCCGGTCCTTCACACAACACACGATGGGAAGCGATTGCATACTGTAAGTCGGGCCAATCGGTACTTTCTTACCTTGACATCGATTAACTGTCGTCCACAGTTAACGGCATCGAATATGGACGGGGAGCTGCCCGTGACAGGGGAAGCGCTATGGAAATCGCCGCCGAGACCACCTATCGTGCCCTGACATCTTATTACAATTGACTTATCCTATATGAAGGTGTGACCTCATCCATGGGATTGTCTACTTTGGTTCCTAATCTAAGCCACTAGTACTCGTCGTCCGTCTAGAATGCATGTTAACTTTGGCCAGTGCGGTCATGTATACCGTGACTTGTATAATCGTCTATTAAGTATTATTTATGTCCTGAGCTGTAGCTTGAAGTGTATACACCTCCCAATACTTGAAGATTGTTAGTGGAAGCTAGTCAGATCTGAGGAATCGGTCGGCAGCTCGGCTGGAAGTCTGACAAAACTAGGACTCGCTAAGATGCCGATGTGAGAAATGCGGTACGGAATACACTTGTGACTCGATCCCCAGCTGTGCGGAAAGCGTGAATGACTCAGGAATACTCCCAGGACACTCAATATTCTACGAACAGACTGGGGAAGATGCCTCAGAATCGTTCGAACCTTGGCCCAGGGTAACCGACTTTCTTCACAGCTTTAAGGACAAATGCGCATGCGGCAGCCAGGTACGGTATGGCACCACTAATATCTGCCGCAAGGGGCGACCGGGATCCCGCGAATGGCAAATCACGCCAGTCCATCTGTATGCACCTAATTCTGCATGATGGTCTCGAGCTGGCCCGGGGTATCAAGTCCACCCACGTCATTTCGTGCCATGCTCATCGGAACCATGCTGCCACCGCAAACCATTGAACCAAACTTGAAATAATGAACTACTCGTAAATTACATACACTAGTAAGGAACGCGTTTCACACTGGTCGTAAATGGATCAGCGGCTTTAGCCCTTACCCTAACAATTCTGGATTGTTGATGCTGACGGTCGTCCATCACAACGTAAGTGAGTACCTTTCCCCTTTTCCGCAGAGTCCACATGGTCCGGAGCCCGGTCTAGACTCATGGCTTAGGAGGGATTCGTCATTGCATTCGCATGAGTGCAATGCGGTAGGTCGCCCAAGCTCAGGTGCTTCTATACTTATATTTCGAGGATTGGATGATCACATCTCGCGGTGGTGATTCCACGGATTTGCATGCTGGTTCTGGAATACAACTGCCCCTTGAGAACACCTGTCACCCACTACTTCCCGGATCTTGACAGTGGCGGTTTTCAGGCCCACTCGCGCTAATGTTCCCGAAAGGATACCAAGTTGGATGCTGTGAAGGTCAGATGTCGTATTGTGCCTGCGTGATAAAGACCAAAGCACCAAACGAGAAGTTGTTTTTTCTGTTCCCTCTTCCTGTTCCTCTGAATAATCTGACGATGGCAGTAATCCCAATCATTCGCCTATGTGTTCTTGGTGGGTGGTATCAAGCTAGAAGCGATTTCTACTGACGCACGCTCTAGGAGTCACAACGCTTTTCTCTGTTATTGTGCTGGCCCTCACCGCCCATTTGACGTCACAGTCCCAACAATATTTCAATTACACGGATACTTCCTCGTCTCTTGGTATTGCTGTGTCGGTGATATCTCTGTTGACATTGCCCGTCATGTCAGTAGCCGTCGTTGTGTGCCTCCTTCCGAACGCTGATCTCTCTGCACAGGTTGATTGTTGATCTTCTTCGTCGTGGCGCCTTTACGTCCATGATTGTTGTCGAGTTGGCCTGGTTGTGTAAGGAGATCTGTTATACTGGCATGCAAAACCGTCACCTATGACCTTACAGTTGTTCTCTGTGTCCTCTGGGTGGCTACTGCTGGCCAATCGGTTTCTGACTTTGATCGTTTCGCGCCATTCGGATGCGGTGTTATTGCCAATCTGTCTCGTAAGGCTTTACTGCACGCGTACGTGCTTTGCTTGACCATCGCGTTCTGAATTTGTAGCAATTGGTGGTGGAATGTGCGAACAAGCCCAAGCAGTCGAAGCTTTTACGTTCCTGAACTTTATCATCAGTGGGTCGATTTTTCTGCTCTGGAATGTGCTCTGATGAGTTGGTCAAGTCCTGCTATACATCATCTTGCTGTCGGTTATGGCTCTAATCGCTGCGACGCGCGGACAGAGTGTCTGGCTGTCGTCCGTCAAGGAGTCCTTTGGTTCCTCGGATGACCCAGTGCAGTACCCTATGACACAGCACAATGCCTCAGCGCCGCCGCAGCAACAACAGGGCGCGCACCACGCTGGGACCCCTGCTCAGGCACGGTACGGGAGTGACTACACACAGCACAGTGCCGTCCACAGCAGTCCGGCCACTGAGGTGTGATGTCGGAATGGTGCCAGTACCGTACATCTATGTAGTCTCTTGTATTTATCGTCACAATAGCGACATGTGCGCCACCGTCGGAGTTTCGGGGATAACCGGCACCTGCGTCGGTGTGCGTTCACGTTTGAGTGGAATTCGTTATTCCATCTGCGTCGTCGTCCTCGTCGTCCCCGTCGTTGTCGTCGCTGTCGTCGCTGTGCCGGGGCATCCAAATACGACCTCATTACACTCTGAGCCGCACCCTTTGCGCACCCCTTGACGCTTTCCCACGCTCCTCCTCTAATTCATCCTTGTTCGCAGCGCTGGTGGGCAAATTTTCTCTCAGCAAACTCTAACAACTTACGTTTCTCCCCCGGCATCGTCCTCTTCCTCAGACCTGATTGCAACGATGGCACAACCACAGGGTGACATACAGGAACGGATTGCCGCGGCGCGTCGTGAAGCCGAAGTCTTGAAGGAGAAAATCCGTGCAAGTAGAGAGGCTTCCGCCGATACTAGCTGTGCGTCTCTCTTTCCATGCCATCCTCTTTAGGGATCCACCCAATGACCTTGTCCGCACCTAGTGCGAGCGATGGCCGCCGAGGTGGACACTCTTCCCCGTATCGTGATGCGACCCCGGCGTGCACTCAAGGGCCACCTTGCAAAGATTTATGCCATGCATTGGGCCGCAGATCGAAGACATCTTGTCTCAGCTTCACAAGACGGCAAACTTATCGTCTGGGACGCCTATACCACCAACAAGGTCCACGCAATTCCACTTCGCTCGAGTTGGGTTATGACCTGCGCATACTCTCCATCTGGGAATTTCGTCGCCTGCGGCGGTCTAGACAATATCTGCTCTATTTACAATCTCAACAGCCGCGAAGTTAACGGTGTCAGAGGCGCTCGCGAATTAAGTGCCCATTCCGGTTACCTCAGCTGCTGTAGGTTTATCAATGACCGGCAAATAGTCACCAGCTCTGGTGACATGACCTGTATGCTCTGGGATATCGAGGCGGGTGTACGTGTTGTGGAATTCAGTGACCATACTGGTGATGTTATGAGGTAATTCTCCTCCCATGTGTTCTTCCCGTCGTCTCACCCTATTATCCCCTAGTCTGTCGCTTGGTCCCAACCAAAATGTTTTCGTCTCTGGTGCTTGCGATGCCACCGCAAAGCTTTGGGATATACGCAGTGGCCGTGCGACACAAACTTTCACTGGTCATGAGTCCGATATTAACGCCGTCCAGTGCGCCCGATCGCTATCGTTATCGTCTTTGTTTCTAAATTTCTTCCGCCAGATTTTTCCCCAACGGTGATGCTTTTGCCACGGGTTCTGACGATGCTTCTTGTCGGCTGTTCGATATCAGAGCAGACCGCGAATTGAACAGCTTCACTCATGATAATATCCTTTGTGGTATTACTTCTGTCGCATTTTCAATCTCTGGTCGTATCCTTTTCGGAGGTTACGATGATTGGACTTGCAATGTATGGGACACTCTGAGAGGCGAACGCGTGGGGGTTTTGACTGGTCATGAGAACCGCGTCAGTTGTTTGGGTGTGTCGGTTGATGGTATGGCGCTTTGCACAGGCAGTTGGGATAGTACGCTTCGAGTGAGTTATTGAGAAAACACTCTTAGATCGTGGCTGAGTTCTTGTTTTCAGGTTTGGGCATGATGAAAATGGACTGATAATTCTTTTTTTTTTCACGACGCTCCCTCCCCATTTTTAATTTGGCCCTCTGGTTTCCGTCCTCACTATCTGTCCGCCAATATCGTTGCCGTATTCTCACCCGCTTGCGTTCCTTTTCAACGCTCGCCTTGAGTCAATCCTTAACAGGCCGATTGCAAGTCTTCTTCGTAGGCATGCACTTTCGCTGCTTTGGTATATATAGTCTCCTTACGAGCCATCTGCTGCTGCCCAATTTCTACCTCTCATGTTCTTCTCCTACTTGCTACCAACTCTGTGCATATTCCGTCGAGATCCAATTCATTTCTCCTTCTATCTGAATAATGGTTGTCAGCATGATTCTGACTCGGTTTAGTAGAATAATATTGAAGGTCAAGTTGTTAGGTAGAACCTAAAGATGGTTAAGTCGCCACGTCGCGGTAAGGAGCTCGGTTATTCAACGCATCATTCACAACTTGAGCGGGGCCTTTCCTCACCACGAACTCACGACCGAACGACCTGTTGTATCCATGTCCCAAACTGACTCGGATGACCGAGCTGCAAAGGCTGCGAGAGCAAAGGCTATGGTTCGCGTCGGGCTATACTCTGTTCTTTGTCCAAGCTCAACTTTGTACGCAGCTCAAGAAGCGACAGCAGCAGAAGACTGGCGGAGTCGCGGGTTCTCGTGGCACCTCATTAGCTAGTCCCCCGCCATCTCGGTCTTATACTCCCGTTGAACCCGCAACACTGACGGATGAAGGGAAGCGGGAGCGGGACATCAATGACCTGTGCGTTCTTCCTCTTATGATGGCTTGTTGTCTCTGAACGGAGTGTGGTTCGTACAGATTCAGTCCTAATGATGCAGATTCGAATTGGATCGAGTCGTTGCCTAGAGCCGAGGTCCCAGATGCGCATAGCATTGTCCAACCGCAACCTTTACCCCCAAGAGCTTCCCTCAAGTCACCACCCCCACCAGAGCGTATAAGCACGCAGGCTTCCATTTCATACCCTGCGACAATACCTCTAGTTGACCAACAGTCTTTCGACGACCTCCGTGACCAACTGGCAAAGCAACTTCAGGTCACAAGTTCCCTGAAGACCGAGAACTCTACTCTCCAGGCTTCCCTAATCCGCCTTGACGAAATTCGGGCAAGTGAGTGTTTAGTTTACGCCTCCTAACATGCTACTCACTGACCATTCGAACAGATGCTCAAGAGAAGAGCAAAGCTCTTGAGGATGAACGGATTCGCTGCAAAGCCCTCGAAGGCGAACTCGCCCAAGCGAGGGAGGCTCACGCTATGACCACACAGGGTATCGAAGCGCTCTCTCTAGAAAAGTCACGGTTGGAGGATCTTCGCGGCGTGGCTCAAAACAAGATTGGTGACTTGGAGGCCACACACGAGGAACTGAGTCGGAAACTAGGCGAGGCGGACAAAAATGTCGATTTTTTGCAATCGGGTATGTCTCACCTTCTCGGGAAGACATGGCCTCATTGTGATACGATGACAGACATCAAACGTCTGGCTTCAGACTTGGAATGGGCACAACAAGAAGCTCACAGTTCACGAGCTCAGTCGGCGAAGGTCGAACAGGAACTCGCCATGGCTCGTGATCAGATAGAGGAACTACGTTCGAGTGCTAGTGTGGACTCCAAGCGATGGCAAGAGCAGGACCGAAGTCACCAACAAACTATATCTCTTTTGGTCTCCGAGAAGGCTTCCCTGGTGTCCTCGGTCCAGCGGCTGGAAGAAGTTGAGCTAGGTATAGTAACCGTTGAACATTGCTTGAACGTTGCTCATGCTGTCATCCTCAGAACTGCAGGAGATGGAAAGGTCGTTCCTCGCGGAGCAGACAGAGGCCACACAGTTGACCAAAAAGATCCAAGAGCTCGAAATTACTGCCGCGAAGCAAGGAGGTGAACTCCAGGAAACCGTCATACGTGAGAAGGAACTGCTGGAACGCGTCAGAGACCAGGTTTGTATGCCGATTTTTCGATCCAGATGGGTCCCTCATGTACATGCAGGAACGCGAAATCCAGCTCCGCAAAGCCGAGCTCGAGGAGGTGCAAGCTGTTTCCAGTCAACATCAGCAACGGGTCCGTGAACTGGAGGAGCAGATCGAGAGTGACGACAGAGCAGACAAACTAGAGATCTCTCTCAAGAACACCCAAGATCGTGCTGAGGAACTCGAGTTCCAGCTCAACAAGATACAACAGGTGCACGGTTAATCAAGCCATTCTCATGCCGTACTGATACGGCTTTCTAGTCGTATGCAACCATCAAGACTGATAGGGATGACTTGCAATCCCAACTTCGCCGGAAAACAGAAAGCGATGAGAACTGGCAGGCTCAGCATTCCAGCCTCGAAGCTGAACATGCAACATTACAAGAACATTTGAAATCCGCAAACGACCGTCACGATACCTTACTGGAAGAGCGCGCCTCATTACAGTCGCAGGTGGAATTCAACCAGAGTGCCATCAAGCAGCTCCAGCAGAAACTCGCAGAACTCGCTTCTGAGGTCACCTCCAGCGACAGGGCGCTCCTGAACGTACAAGGAGAGCTACGTGCGGCTCTCCGCCGCGCGGAAGAGTCAGAGAAGACACAGCACGACCTCCAGGCCGAAGGGACGAGGCTCATGCAGTCTCTAGAAGACATGAGACCCAAGATCGTGGAGTTGACCTCTGTTAAACTCGAGCTGATGGAGCAGGTCGAAAGGCTGGAGCACGAGAAGAGGTCTCGCGATACCCTCATTACCAAGCTCGAGAATGCCCTGAACGAGGGGACAGAACGGGAGGTAGAAGCGGCCAAGCTACGCAAAGAGTCGGACTCCCTTCGGGAGAAGGACAGTCTTTCGTTGCAGCAATCCGTGGCAGAGCTTCAACGGGGCTATTCCCTGCTCGAAGCCGAGCTACAGACTGCACAAGCGACCGTGAAAACGTTGGAATCCGAACGTACGCGAATGCGGCAAGCAGAAGTACGGCAAGCAGATCTCAGCAACCGAATGGCTGCGGAAGGGCGGCGCCGGGATGAGGAAATCTCTCAACTGGAGTCTGCCCTGGCCTTATCACGCAAGAACGAGACGGAGCAAAGCCAGCTCATCCATCACTACCGGTCAGAGATCGAGGACATGCAGAGTGAACTAGTAGCTAAGGAGGAGGAGCTGGAGAGCGTTCAAAAGACGCCCGTCACGGACGAGGGCCTCAGGTCGCTGGACGACGAGATGCTGGGTGCGGTCAGGCAACAACATACGATGGAGCTTTCGTCGGCGCAGTCCCAGATTCGGGCGCTGGAGACAGCAGTGTTCGAGGCCCAGGACAAGGCGCACAGGTTGCAACGGCAGATCCACATTCTGGAGGACCAGCTCGCCACGCGTTCCGCGTCGAGGACGACGATGAGGCCGTTTTCTCCGGTCGCCCGGCCGTCCAGTCGAGCAAGCAGTGATCTGCGTCGTGGGTCGTTGACTTCCAAGTCGAGTGGTCTCGTACCGACTACGCGGTCCGTCTTCGACGTCGGGCTGTCACCAGAAACGCGCCACAAACGTCAAGTCAGCCTGAGCATGCTGAAAGCGAGGATCGAGAGCGAGACAGCTGCTCACAGACACACCCCACCGCCGCGGGGTCTCTCCCCAGTTCCAGATTCGCTCTCTGACGTCGAACATGCCCACCGAGCTCAGTTCATGGACGATTCGCATATCTTTTGGTGTCACTCATGTCGTGGAGAATTAGTCATCTTATGATACCCTACTTCAAGTTTTTGCACCCTTGTCCTGATCGTTACTAACTGGAATCCTTTAATACGGCCATAAGGCTACCATGACTGGTTGAGAGGATGAAATTGGCTATAAGTCACATGCATGTGGAGCAGGTATGTCGATAGAGCTATATGTGTTGACATTGGCAAGGGCATGGAACCAAGTAAGACTCGGAGTGTCACCAGAGTGCGTGTTATGATCATGGTGGCAACCGTGACAAAGTGGGATGTTAGCGGCTAGAGTACACATCTATTTGTGCACGACAGTCAATTACCATTCATGCTAGTACTTGTACATCGCAATTATGAAGTCAATATCTACGATACAGAAGACGACCCAATACCAATGGCTGAACACAACAATCAAATGAACTCGAACAGGTAGGCACAGTTGAAATGCTCATAATACATCAGATTTTGGAGGAAAATTCGGGAGCTTACAGGTCACTTTCCTGCCAGAAGGCTCCTTGACAATGCATATTTCTCATAATGCATCGCATTTTCGTGATCCCGATAGTATGCATTATGAGCATTTCAACTGTACAAGCCTATGGCTGTTG